>ML777868.1:505689-560642 GCA_009831015.1 Picea engelmannii
ACATATGGAGTAAAGGGGCCACACACGAGTTCCAGAGAGATTGAGGGAGAGGTGTGACAGCAGCCCTGCCACAACCTATTAGCACTCCCACCGTGGCTCGAACTGTAGGTTAACGATTACCTAGTTCGAGAGGATCCACGATGCCGTGAGGGAAGACTGTGACAGTCTCTCACGATGATTCTAAGGGCCACACAATAAGGCGGGGGCCTTATTCCTTAGAGACCTTAGTCTCCCACAAGTTCACCTGGAGGAGTGTTGACTCCAGGGGTTATAGAGTCTACCAATCCGTCAAGTCAACGAGTGGCACCCTTGGAGCATGTGGTGCATCCTGAAGGGCACGTCGCAAAAAGAAATGCAAATCAGCGAGTGGCATCCTTGGAGCACGTGGTGCATCCTGAAGGGCACGTTGCGCAAAGAAATACAAGTCAACGAGTGGCACCCTTGGATCACGTGGTGCATCCTGAAGGGCACGTCGCGCAACGGAAGCAAACGAGGCGAGTGGCACCCTTGGAGCACGTAGTGCGTCTTGAAGGGCACGTCGCAGGGATGATGATGATGAGACAACCTAGATGACCCTAAGATCTTAACGCCTGATAAAATTCTTAAAATGACTCCCATAATTAAATTTAAGGAGTAATTTAAGGAGAAATTTAAGGAGTGATTAAGGAGTAATTTAAGGAGTAATTGAAGGAGTGATTTTTGGGGGAGTGAGGAATTTGAGTCTTTTAATTATAAAAAATAAATTAATTTTGGATAACCAGAGGCATGTGTGACACTTGGACGGCGGAGAACGTTTAGAGGGTTGTCATTAAAAATTAATTAATTAATGATTTATGAATTAGGTCAGTCTCAAAATTCTATAAAAGGAGGGGAAAGGAAGAAAGAAGGGGATGAACGGTTAGCGTAACAATACGCTACCGAATTGTGGCTTGGCGGGTTGCTTGTGAGGAGTTGGGTATATCTCAGTTGTGTTGGAGTGGTAGCTCAGCCGTGGAGGCGAGCTGAGATGCTAGTCTATCTCTAGTTCTTGTGTGTCCCCTTTGCGGCTCGTGGGGCTAAGGGGGAAGCAGAGTACCCCTAGCATTTGGCTGGGAGGTACCGGTGAGCTTTCTATGGTCGGCAAGCGGGATGCGGCACAGAGCACGGGACGCGGCGCGAAGCACGGGACGTGGCACGGAGCGTCGGATGCGGCATTGAGTGCGGGACGTCGTCCGAGGAAAGCGAAAGGCAACGATATGATTTTAACTGGTGAAGTATAATGTCTTTTTACTTTCGGCAATTTAATTTTATTGATGTTGAAATTGTGGAATTGTTATGGAATTTGTATATTCGACAAATTTCGTTTCTGGAAGGTTGTTTTGAATTGTTTTGGCAATGTTGAAATTGTTACTGCCATTTTTGGCCATGAGAAGAATGTAGTTGTTGGGCGTTTTGTGTACGCATTGTAGATAGGAGGTCGTTACAGTTAAAAGGGCTTAGACTAGGACAAGAGGGAAGGAGGCGACATATGCACTAGGAGAGTAAGCATAGGAAGTGGCGAGTATGGCGCAAGGCTAGCATAGCTATAGGGCAAGGGAACCAATAATTTTTTTTCATAGGGGCGAAGAAATCAAGCTTATATTCTTAATCCTAACCCTAACCTAGCCAATCGCCTAATGGAGTAATGTCTGTTTACAGACAAGTAAAGAAAAATTACGCCTAACCCTGTTTCTAGTTTGAGTAGCACCAATTTGAAACATCCTGGAACTCACCCTGACAACTTTGGTTGATGCAGGTCAAAGCATACAAGATGGTCAGGACTCGAGGGAATCGAGGCAAGGGAGCATCGTCGCAAGCACCGCCAACACCGCCAGCACCACCACCACCATCGCTCAAACTAGCCCTCATCCTGCGCTCGTTGGAAGCCATTGATGAGACTTTAAAGGGGCAACAACTGGCAGGCACTGAAGTGGAACCCCCACCGTCTAGAATGGGTAATCCATAAGCGTCAAGGGATTCAGGTGGAGGACCTCCACCTAAAGACATCATGCAAGAATTGCAGAAGATCAAACATCTGGAGTTTTTCGGGGGTTGCGCCAGCAAACGTGCGGAAGCCTGGTTGGAAGGCATGACCAAGTTTTTTTCCTTAAGGGACTATGCATCCAACTCAAAGGCAAAGATCGCCATTTTTCAGTTAAGAGACAACGCCTTGAACTGGTGGGGCAACCTGGAAAGACAACTGCACCTTATCCAAGACACAGTGTCTTGGGAACTTTTCAAGGAGAGGTTCCGAAGGAAATATCTACCAGCATACTACGAGGAACAACAGGTAGGGGCATTTCATGCCTTAGTACAAGGAAACAGAACTGTAGAAGAATATGAGATCAGATTTATGGAACTGGTCAAATATGTTTCGTATATGGATAATGATCAACGATAGGAAGAGCGCTTCGTCTATGGATTGAACCTTAAGATAAGAGCTATGGTGCAGATGTGGAAACCGTCTTCAGTAGCGGAGGCAGTGGAAAATGCGTGTTACATGGAAGAACACATGAACTTAGCCGGGGGTACAAGACCGACATTTCCGTATCGCCCTGGATTCGTAGGAAAGGCCCCGAGGAAATTTCCTAGGGGAGGGGGCTCAAGGCCACCACCATATGGTAACAGAGTTGCACCAAGGACAGTAGCTGTAGGGATTTCAATGGCAGCGAGTGCAACATCTCGTTCATCACCAACGGTGTAGACAGGTCCACGACCATCTCAGGGAACAACTAGTAGGGGCAAGGGTTTAAGGGGAAGGAACTCATTTCAGAGATAGTCACATAACAGTGCACAGGTTTAATCTCATGTTACCTGTTGGGGGTGCGGAGGACCCCATTACCAGTGTGACTGCCGAAAGTTACAATCAGGGTTTGTGCATAGGGAAGGAAAGGTACCGATGGTGAGAGCAAGCAGCAGCCACCAAATTTACGCAGCGATTAATAATCACGAGGCCGAACATCAATCCATGGTGGTGGAGTCATCAGGTACACTAAATCATATCAATGTTGAAATTTTGTTTTATTATGGTGCGACAGATAGTTTCATTTCACCATCTTCATTAGAAAAGAGTGTGTTGGCAGCCTACGAGCACGATGACTTTAAACAAGTCAAGATGGCTTCGGGGGAAAAACAAGCGGTAGGACCTAGTGTTGATAATTGTATAGTAGACTTGGGAGTGTGCACTACCAGGTTGAAGGTATACGTCACTTCCCTCAGGGCATATGACCTAATCATTGGAATGGATTGGTTAGTAGCTCATCGAGATTTGGTAGATTGTTTCGCAAAGAGGGTGCTTTGTGTCGATGATGAAGGAAGACCAGTAGAGATCCAGGGTGTACAGAGAAAAGTTCCGTTACACTTTATATCAACTATGAAGGTTAAGAGATTCTTGAGGCAAGGGTGTCGAATTTATGTAGTGGGAGAAGTGAATGAAAGGAAGGGACCCTCATTGGATCAGTACCCGGTATTTTCAGAATTTCAGGATGTTTTTCCAAATGAGTTACCAGGGTTACCTCCTGAGAGGGATCTTGCTTTTATTATTCAGCTAAAACCTGGTGCAGAACCAATATCCAAGACTTTGTATCAGATGATAGTGCTAGAACTTTGTGAATTGCAAATGCAGTTGAAAGAGTTACTGGACTTAGGGCTAATAAGGCCCAGTGTCTCACCGTGGGGTGCGCCGATAATTTTTGTAAAGAAGAAGGATGGATCCTTATGACTGTGTATAGACTACAGGGACTTGAACCAGACTACAGTGAAAAATATGTACCCAATGCCGCGAATAGATGACCTCTTTGATCAGATGAAAGGTGTAGCGGTATTCTCAAAGATTGATTTGCGATCAGGGTATAATTAGTTAAGGATTAAGGAAGGTGATATCCCGAAAACGGCCTTTCGAACTCGGTTCAGACATTACCAGTTTGTTGTAGCACCTTTCAGATTGACCAATGTGCCACCAGTATTCATGAGCCTCGTGAACGACGTATTTCGATAGTACTTAGACCATTTTGTACAAGTGTTTCTATATGACATCCTCATCTATTCCAAGAATGAAAGAGAACACGAGGAACACTTGCGAATAGTGTTGTCCTGAGTTAGAGAGAAAAAATTGTATGGGAAGTTGTCGAAGTGTTCCTTCTTCTAGAAAGAGATCCACTATTTAGGTCAAATCATTTCTAGCGAAGGAATCTCTGTGGACCCAGAAAAGGTAAAGGCCATTATGGAGTGGCCAGTGCCGAAAAATGCCCACAAGGTGAGAAGCTTCATGGGGCTAGCAAGTTATTATCGGAGATTTGTGGAAGGATTATCAAAAATAGCGAAACCCATCACCACTTTGAAATGCAAGGGGGTCAGGTATGAATGGATAGAAGAATGTGATAATGCATTCATTGAGCTTAAGAGGTTACTAACCAGTGCGCCAATTCTACGAGTGCCAGATATGGAAAAGGACTTCACAGTATACACGGATGCCTCGAAGCAAGGGTTGGGGGCCATGCTAATGTAGGATGGAGGATTGATAGCCTATGCATCAAGGAATTTGAAGAAGCATGAAGAGTTATATGCGACTCATGGTTTAGAGTTGGAAGATGTAATGCTAGCTCTGAAACTTTGGAGGCACTATCTTGTGGGGCGAAACTTTGAGCTCAAAACGGACCATCAAAGTTTAAAATATCTCTTCACTCAAAAAGATCTGAATGTCAGGCAAAGGAGATGGAGTGAGTTTATGAGTGAGTATGATTTTGGTATATTGTACATCAAGGGAAAGGAAAATGTGGTCTCAGATGCCTTGAGTAGGAGACCACGTATCTTCTCCTTGGTAACCTTAAAGGTCAATCTGAGGGAACGTGTGTTGGCACAACTCCAACGAGACAGTTGGTATTTAAAGGTTACTTCAAACCTCCAGAGCGGGAGGCAGTTGGATCCAAAGTATGAAGGATATAGTCTGGAAACAAACAGATTGTTAAGATATCGAGGAAGGATGTACATCCCTGAGAATGGGGATATTCGAAGCATCATACTGAAGGAAGCCCATAGAGCACTTTACTGTGTGCATCTGGGTGTGAAGAAGATGTACGCAGATATGAGGAAGCTCTTCTTATGGGTAGGCATGAAGCGCGATGTACTCCATTTCATCACCAAATGCCTGGAGTGTCAACAAGTGAAAGCTAACCACCATCACCCGACAGGCCTCCTACAACCACATGATGTCCCTATGTCCAAATGGGAAGTCATCTCTATGGATTTTGTTGTGGGGTTTCCACTCACATCTCATAGACACAATGTCATTCTTGTGATAGTGGATAAACTAACCAAGAGTGCTCATTTTATTCCTGTTAGAGACACTTACGATGTCACTGATGTGGCACATGTGTTTGTAAGCGAGGTTATCCATTTGCACGGGATACCTAAGAAGATCATCTAAGATAGGGACTCTAGATTCACTTCTAGGTTTTGGAAAAGTTTACAGTGAGCATCGGGGACTCAATTGAACTTAAGCACAACTTATCATCCTGAAATAGATGGGCAAACTGAGAGAGTAAATCAAGTCATGGAAAACATGCTTAGGATGTATGTAATGGATAATCAAACCCAGTGGGAGAAGTACCTACCTTTGGTAGAGTTTTCCTACAATAACAGTTATCATATCTCCATCGGAATGCCACCCTACGAAGCTTTGTATGGGAGGCCATGAAGAATGCCATTGAGTTTGGATAGACTAGAAGACCGAGTAACAGTTGGGCCAGAATTGATTCAAGAAATGGAGGAACAAGTGATTCAGATTAGGCAGAGACTAAAGGAAGCACAGGATAGGCAGAAAAGCTATGTGGATTCACACGGGACCCACCGAAGTTATGAAGTGGGAGACCAGGTTTTCATTCGTATCAGGCCTAATAAGAGTACCATACGGTTCGGGAAGGGGACAAAGTTGTAACCTCGATTTATAGGATGATTCAGGATCCAAGAGAAAAATGGACCCATTGCATATCGTCTCGTACTGCCACCCCACTTGCATAAAACTCATAATGTATTTCATGTATATGTTTTACGTCATTATGTTGCTGATGAATCACATAAACTAAATTGGAAGGAATTGCAGGTATCGGATGTGGGAACCCTCACGGTAGAACTATTACGCATATTGGACTGTAGAGTCTGACATCTTAGGAATCGTCTGGTAGACCAAGTTAAGGTCCAGTGGGACAAGTATAGTCCAAGATCTGCTACTTGGGAAGACGTCGAGACACTACGGCGAGACTATCCCTCACTTTTTTTTACCACCTTGAGAACATGTTTCTCGAAGGTGGGGTGTATGTAACACCACCTTTTGACTTAGACAACCAGGATTACCTGAGGCCTATATACTTTATTTTCTAGTCACAATGAAACTATTAAGTGATACACTTAAACTTTAAAAAAATTATGAACTTTTCTGAATGTTTAAATGTTGTTGATGATGATGTATATGATGTGATCTACTACGTGAATGTAAATTTTATGAATGTTTAAATGTTATTGATGATGATGTATATGGTGCAACATATTGTGAGAATGTGAATTTAATGAATGTTTAAATGTTATTAAGATGATGTTGGATATGATACAATCTATTTTGGGTAAATGATAATCTTATGAATGGGTGTCGAAATTGAATTATGGGATATTATGAGATCTATTTCTAATTGAAAAACTTTGATGTTAATTTACCAGTAGAGGGATACCAAATTGAAATGATGATAGTATGTAATTACATGATGATAATGGATAGAAATGTATGAGTTTGTGTTACACACTAATCTGCAGGTTATGGGCTATGAAATAGCCAAGGGATAATGATGATGAAAGTGGATATCGGGACCATTAACCGAGAAACATTATGGTATGAATATTGTATGTGAAATTTATATTGGTTTGGATGCATTGCTATGATATGTGGACCAGTGCATGATTTCAGGTGATGGCACTGCCAAAAACTGAATAAACAATGAAAAAACCTCCAGCAACACGGTGCCACTGTGTATTCCGTTGTAGAGTGTGGATCCTAGTCCTGTTAGGAGGGGTGGAGGAATTTCCCACCGTGTATCCTCCATTGTAGGGTGTGGACCCTAGTCCTGTTAGGAGGGGTGGAGGAATTTCCCACCGTGTATCCTCTGAAACCTGAAGTCATGGGATAACGGTGTTAGTTCAAGCTCCCCAAGACATGTGATGATGACTGTAGGATGCCTGCTAGGGAATCTTGGTCGAGATAGCGACACTTCTGCTTACGGGTTCTATTTGGATTTAGGTCAATATAGTTGACGCTCCAAGATAGTCTAGCAAAGGAAGGATAGGAATGGAGATGGAAGTAGGTTAGGGAGGAAGGATGAGTAGTGATAGTTGAGATGGTATGGAGATCTGTCTTGTGGTGGAATTTAATGTTTTCCCTTAAAAAAAAAAAGAGAAATGTATATATATGAATATTCATTATTATGTAACTAAACCACACTTGTTTAAAATAAAATTGTTGAACCGTATAATAGTAATTAAAGGATTTCTCAAACAATTGATTGGTTGTTGTCTTTTATAAAAGACTAGTCTTGCTGACTCGATTGGATGCATACATAAATTACTAAAGGATGATAGTTTTGATTATTAGTACATGCACGAGACTTGTATGTACTAGCTACACATGCATTTATTGTACATATACACTAATATGTATGAGTTTTCTTGAATTACTTACTGATAATGTCGGTTACTTGTTATGAATGTCTGAACCAATATTTTTTTCCTTTGTACCATAAGACACCTTAACTTCGGGACGGAGTTTCCTCAAGGGTGGGTGTATGTAACAACCCTAGTAGAATATATACTTGGGGATTATTAAGTAAAAGATTTATTAGGTAATTAATTTTGCCTACCATGTTAATAACTAAACAAAGATTGATCTAATGATATTAATTAAGTAGTTATTAATTAATTAAAGGTTATAATTTTGATTAATTAATTAATTAATTAACTACCTATTACATTTAATAACATGAGTATTAAATTTAATAGATTAATAAGTTATATTGTTTAAATTAAAAGGTTAAGTACACAGAAAGGGATAACATATTAATTATGAGAGGATAAAATAATAAAGGAAAGGATAAGGGGAATTAACTAGGAGTAGGTAAGGAAGTAAATGCATCAGGTGGTGAAGGAGGGATATGGAGGCGGAGGAGGTTTACGGAGGGAATTATCATTCGACGAGAGATTTTGGGGATGGTTTTGATGGGGCTCTCCTAGATTTACAGAGGGGGGGAGGAGTTGAGTTTTGGAGTCGGATTGGATCAGTACACGCACCGGTTTGCTGGAGGTTTTTGGCACGGGGTCTAGGATATCCATATGATATCCTGGAGCTAGGGAGTTGTCCTAGTTGGCAGGGAGGATAGTAGGTTTGGGCAGTGTTGGTCAGTGCATCAACAACCAGCAGGAAGGCAACAACAAGGCAGCAAGGCGAATTAGCATCAGACCGAGGTAATTTAAATTGTGTATTTGTTTTATTTTTCTATTAATTTTTATTATATCCATTGTTAGATTACATGCGTATATGCTAAAATAGAAAGGAATTATTGAATTTTCATAAATCTAGTAGAAGTTACTGTCTTGTTTGAAGAATTATTGGATGTTAAATTAAATTGGCCATTACATAACTCATGTGTTAGGCAAATTATTTTTGACTTCACCGTGATGGAGTCATAGTTGCATTTGGCTGTCATGCATTTATGGTTAGGTGGAACGTGACTGATCCATTTGTTTTTAGCCGGTTGCTTTCAAATATGTACATTTTGTTCATGAGCAAATCTATATTTTCTTTTTCTTTGAGCATCTTCTTATTATTAGTTGTATATATAAATTGTTATACTATTAAGACCACTTCTATACATGAATATATATATATATATATATATATATATATATATATAAACACCTATCTAAACTCTATATTCATAAAAATGGTAAAAACAAAGTAAATGAAAGATCGATTAAAATAATTATATTATATAACTAGCATGGGATATATATATATAAGAACATTGTCACTGAACAATAACAAGGCTTGATAGAAAAAAGAAAGATATGTGTATAATTGTGTGTATATTATAAATTCAAAGGAGAAATCTACTTTAGATCTCATAGAGAAAATCTCCTTTTTAGTAAGAGAGTACTTGAATTGAAATACATTTTAAAAAGGGCTGCTGTCATAAATCGTTTAATGAAGGAAAATATTTTAAAACTGTAATGGGATTTACCTTTGCTTTTCCCCAGAATTTCTTCTGCAGACACGGCGAGATCTTGAATTCTCTTGTAGAGTAGAACGAGTCTTTTATTAAGTTTTGAAGTAATATTGGACGACTATAGAAATGAACCATGTATCTTTTAATTAATTAAGTACCTAGTCAACCCCCTGTTCTGGATCGGCTTCGAGAAGAATGTTGACGAAGTATAATAAATAATTACCCATTAACATCTCATGGGTTCCCTCACAGAAAAATTTAGGGGAACCATCATTAGAAAAAAACATGTACAGAGTAATCATTTAAAAAACGAAATAAAATCGTATACAAAGAAGGAAAGTCTAATAAGCTGCAAGTTAATAAACATTTTACACTGAGATTCAACAATTTCATAAGGAAAAAGAAAACAATAAACTTGTCTAGCATTGCTAGTTTTACAATTAAAGGCTCGAAAATGATACCACATCAATTGTTACTACAATTAAGCCAACTAATACAATAATCTATAATTTGTAATATCTCAGTTCCTTATTTTCTAACTATAAGCTAACATGTAGATGCATAGTGAACAAGAATAAATGTTACCACTCTCCTAGTTGACTTCTTTTGTTGATAGAAAACACATACGTGGTAAATAAATGAAAGAGGGTTAATACTGTGGCCCAACGAAACCTTGAAACTATTTATTCTCTCAAAGATCCACTGCTAGAATAAGGGGGTAGCAGAGATGACCATTGTAAGACACTACATTCGGTCTTATACCACACTGAATGTAGTGTCATATTTGATAATATTTATACACAAAAATTCAAACAATTATTAATTTAGCAGGTAGAAGAAAGAAGACTTGGCGTCGTTCGTTCTAGACCCATCTTGAGTAAGAATGTTAAGCCCTAGAAAACGCCCCATGATGTATATAAAACCCCTTATTATTCCCTATATAGTGAATTATTACATTTTTAGTAGGTCATCTAGAACCCTTTTTTGCACCCTTTCATTGTAATTGCAACCCCTTGTCTGCTATATATATATATCAAGGAGATCTAGTATTAGGATCATCTTAGCTCATTTCATATTTTGTTCTGAAGCTTATATATTATAAAGGAGGTTTTCCCCTCGAAGTGGACTGAATTTTATTGATTTTGTATCATTTTTAAGGCATTGGGTCATAACATTTGGTATGAGAGCTCTAGGTCTTAGGGTTTCCCTGATACACATGACACCTTTGAATTTTAACTATAACTATTATTTTACATCGTTTCTAAATAAATCCGTTGGAGAATATTTATTATACGGATCAAGGTATGTGGGGTTAAAATTTCAGCCCACTTTCAGAGATATAGCGTGTTTAAGACAACATTGTGCAATCATCCTGAATTTATTCATCATGTAATTTTCTCTATAAATATTCTTATGTAATGTTTCAGACCCTGAAATTGGGATCAAATTCATAGAAATTATCAAGGTATTTGTGATAGAAATTTCATCTTCTGGGTCATCCTACTTTTGGAGATACACCTTGTGGAAGATAGGGTATGTGACTAGTCCTATTGAGTAGTCTCAAACATGTGTTCTGAGTAAAACAGTCATAACTTATTCCTAGAGTATCCAAATTGAGTGAGACTAGTTGCATTGGATAATGGGCATTCTTTAGTATCTCGGGTACAATTTTCATAATTTTTTATCAATTATTTTGTGAGGGGCATGTTATAGAAGTGAGATTTCTTGGAAAGCCCTAAAATAAGCAAGGTGTGGAGAAGTTACCATAAATTCCACTTGGCACATCCAATTTTGGTCAGACCTATGGCATTGGAGAAAATAAATTTCATATTACTACAGGTCAAAACTACAGACTCAGAAGGACCAAAATTTTAGAGATAAGGAAGGTCATCCAATAGGAGAAACTCCAAATTAAGGTTTTTAAAGGTACCTAACTTACAATTGGCATAATATTTTTTGGAATATTATTTTCGGGTGATTTAAAATTTGTGATATATATATATATATATATATATAGAATAGACGAGTATTATTATTTTTACTCCATATAGGTCCCAAAAAGGTGAAACCACCTATTAAACCTCCATAGGTCTCATATATGAATCGAGAAGAAAATGAGGACATACAAAAGAGGCTGTCCAAATTGGAGGAACAAATTAACAATGTGAGTGAAAAGTCTAATAATTGGGTAAACTCACAAAGGAAAATTCAAGTAATGGAAGGGAAGATTGTTTTCATGGAAAACAATATGGATGGTATAAAAAAAATATGGATGATATGGAAAATAAGATGGAATAAAAAAAGAATGACATTAAAAAAGAAATACAAAATTACATGAAGGAAATGCAAAATATGTCTTCCCTGATATGTCAAGCTATACATGGTAGATTCCCTAAAGGAGACATCAAAATAGAATGAACTCATGAAAATAAATGTAGTAATCATGTTGAACAAACTGTCAATAATAAGCCATTTAGTGAATCTAACTCTAATTGTGGAGTTAATCTTGTGGGGGTCGTAAATATAATATTATGGATGATAAAAAAATGATTCACATAGAAACCTTGAACATAGAGATAAAACCATATCAATGGTATCAATGGGTAGTGAAAAGGAAGCCCCCTTTATATCACTACACTTGGGGTGTATTTACAAGAGACTTAGAAGCACAATATGGGAAAGTTTGGGAACAAGACTACTTTAATCAATTGACAAGAATCAATCAGTTAAGTGACATTGAAGAATATAATTCTGAATTCGTGGTATTGACCACAAGGGTGGATAACCTAAGTGATGAAAACTTGTGGAATCTTACATGGGTGGCTTAAAAGAAGACATTAAACATGAACTTTTCTTAAGACAACCTACAAGTATTATGGAAGCTATGAAAAATTCTCATCATATTCATGCCAAAAATAAGCCTACACACAAGTATAGCATTGGAGGAAAATATCAGTTTGGGGGTCATAAGACAACCATATCTCAACCAACAAGGTTGACACCTAGGAAAATGGATGAAAGAAGAGAAAAATTACTATGTTTCAATTGTGACAACATGTACACTAAAGGGCATAAATGCGGTGATAAGAAATTATTCTACATAGACTGTGAAGAGGAAGAAGATAGTTTAATTAAACCAATAAGATTGACACCTCAACAAATGGATGAAAGAAGAGCAAAAAGAATATGTTTTATGCAGTGAAATAAATTATTTTGCATAAACTGTGAAGAGGAAGAAGATCAAGAATCGTAACCATCGCAAGACCCAAATATAGAAGAGACTACTCGAACAATATCTTTTCATGCTTTGGCCGGTATCACTACTCCAAAAAACCTCAATGAATCGTACCCCAATTTATCACAATTTTTTTTTTGTTTTTAAAAGAACTATGGTCATTAGAATTATTCATAATATTTCGATATCCTCCAATGTTTCGTATCTATAATACTAGAGCAATTTGAATGCTTCTTGTAACCTCTATCGTTACACATCTTAGTTTCTGGATCAGCTGAAAAGGAGGACCCTAACTGAATCCTAAGTGATAGGTAGTTAGGTTCCTTAACAACATAAATTTTATCACCATTTAAACGCAAAACATAGGGTATACTATGTGACATAGGGAGGTATACAATGACCCTTGGCCTAATGTATTGATTAAATTAATGGTAAAGAATGAAAGGTTTACATTAACCGAGTTAATGATATCATGACATCAAAAGTAAGTAATAGTGCATGGGTGGTTTCCATTAACGAATAGTGTGACTGCTCGTTTAACCCTCGATTAAGAGCTAACCCCGCCAACCAAATAGTTAATGATCCTAATAGTTGGAGTAAAGATCCTAACTAAATTGTAACAAGGATTGAACGAGACAAAACCTAACAAGATGACATTGTAGTCACCATAAATTGATGCGAGGTATGCAGATATATGACTGTCATGGTTTAAATTACGCCCTATCTGGAAATTTATGGCTCTCTGAAACGAGAACCCTTGGGATCATCACTCGTTTGAAGTACCCATTGGAAATCAAACCAACTCATTCTGAGCAAATGGAAGAGGTACTACGTTTCATTAATTGACATTGATCTTATTCAGCAGGGTTCCCTACGAATCATCGATTCAACGTTACGCTAAGTTCTATGAGCCCCTCGGAAAAACGCTCTGCGTTCTCTCTACAACTTTCCTGTGCGTAACCCCAACCACGAATAAGGTTACCTACTCCTTGAAAGAGAGGAGGCATTAAACTCTTTTTGGTCCTTCTTTCATTGGGTAAGTTCTTCAGAACCTAAGTCTTAGTCCACTATGACCTATCCAGGGTTAGTTGCACTTAGAATTCATCTCTGTAATGGTCTTTTCTCTTTCGTTAAGGGGGTCATTCGTTCTCCAGCAGTCGTTTATTCTGTAATGTATTTTATGTAAGGGTTTAAGTTACTGCACTGGAGGTATTATCAACTGCACTTGGATTTTGTTAATTCGTAGATTGCCCAAACTCTTCCAATAAGTAGCCGGATAATCGTTTCCTTAACCGTAAGTGTTTCAATAAATCATAATCCCCTAGGGTAACGATTTTGCCAATATTTCTAAGGCTGGATTTGATCCCCATTGTCTAACACTCATCTGTTTTAATGGTCGATTCTTACTGTATTTCCTGTAGGTATGGCTTGCCTTTCTTTATCTATACTTTTGGCATACGCTAATACCTTATGTTCCAACTTCTGACCTTATCGTAAAGGATGTCGCGTTCTCGGGATTACGAACCACAATTCATTGTTGTAGGTTGAGATGGGTTTTCTCTACCATTGTACATGGTTTGGATTCATACAGGGTTTTCCATAAATCATGGCTAAACACATTCAAACATCGTGATAGTTTCAGTGTGCGTTATTATTCTTTAATATTTTTTATTAAGTTCCTAGGACAAATTACCTTACATTTTATTTGGAAAATTACGGTCGTTAGGAAATATATAAACCCGTCTCGTCTTCATAAGAAGGAAAGCGTCCAGGGTTTTAGGTACTCACAATCCCTGTTGAGATCTCGTTAGCTTGTATGGTTGTCTTGTAGCTTACATTTTATTATTTTAGTAAGGGTGAAGTCTCATGGATTTATTGGTGAACTGTATTTGTATAAATTTATGGAGTACATTTCATTCTGCAC
Source organism: Picea engelmannii (assembly GCA_009831015.1). Lineage (NCBI taxonomy): Eukaryota > Viridiplantae > Streptophyta > Pinopsida > Pinales > Pinaceae > Picea > Picea engelmannii. Next base: position 520,130 of record ML777868.1, read on the forward strand.
ATTCTTGATCACTTTAATTTTTTAGAAGCCTATTTTATTTCCTTCTAGTATTTATGGTTAAAGAATTGTTTACTGTGACCTAATGATGGGACCCCTGATTTTTGCAAGGGTACCCATCAGATCAACCTTGGCCAACTTCTCCCTTCCAGTTCGTGGATGACTTCTTCAACTGCGTAGATAGAACAACAGGCCCAAATCACAAGTTAAGTGATGTTGGGAACCATGATTATGATATTTCTGTATCATAGAATTTATCCTGAAATTTAATCTAATTCGTCATTCAAAATTATGTTTACTTCCCTTTACTCATTAATGTTCTTGGTTTTCTCGTAGGATTGTTGATGTCTGAAGTCTCTCAATTGAGGTTTGCATCGTGTGCAAAAGGTACTCGGGCTCTAAATACAGTTCTTAAAAAATAATTTCCAGTTTCTATTGAGTGAACTGATACTATGCTAGAATATAGTTGTCGTGGGTAGAAGCACCAGAATTCTATGACAGTTAGTTTAACTATATCTTCAGTTTAAAGAAGGGTCCTAAGGGCCAAACCCTTTCTTGTGCGTAATAGAAATTAATAGGGTGTAATGAACAAGATTACGCCATCATTCATAAATTGTATAGCCGATTTAAATGGAAACTCTATGAGTCAATTCTTGTTTCTGTATGATATTTATGTTATACATAAAATTATGGAATGGGTAGCAATACATATTCTTGTATTGGAAAATTCTACTCTATGCTCCCTTCCGGGTTCACCTTGATATTTATAAAGAGGTTGGAACGATTTTATTATTTGTTAATATAGTTGTGTAATTTGAACTTATCGAAGAAATGTGTGTGCATACAATTTGTAGGTGTTCAGAATATTTTTCTTTCTACTCATCAAGCTTTCGTTCCCCTAATATTTCATTTCCAGAACTTCATTTGTGATTAGTTAGAATGTTCATTTTCCATATATTATTTCTTTTCTAGGTCTTCGTTTGTGACTAGATAGACTATTCGATTTCCATCATTTCATTTCCATAACTTTGTTTATGACTAGTTAGATTGCTCGCCCTCCATTTATTTTTAGTACATGGTGGTATGCATACAATAGACATTTAAAATGAGTCATGCAAATTTATATATATATATATATATATATAGTTACTTCCTATTGTATGTATTCATTCCAACAGTAATTTACTCAATAGAGCAATTCGTCCAGAATTAAGGGATGACCCACAGAGATATGTCTGTATGTATAGGTATGTAAATGTATTAAATCTCAAATTTACTTCTAGAATAGTGTTTGCATAGTCTAAAGTTCACTTGAAAAAACAAAATAACCATATGTATATGATTCATCGATCTCGTAGTGATTTATAGCATAATATATTGAAATAATATACTTTTTTACATTTCCTAATACATTTCCATAATTCGATTCCATTCTAGCCAATATACATAGAAAGGTTTTCTCAACATCTACAGTTAAACTATAGGGGTTTATCTTACATTTCATTTCATTCCATGAGGGAAATTCATTCATATTTAAACAGATGCATTTCTATCAGCCAATAATTCAAATAACATTTGAATAGAGAAGGAGTAGATAAACATATCTGAAGAATTGTCGAACAACAAATGGAACAACCAATTTCCTCCGAACCTTAGAAGAAAACAAGCAATTTACGTGTCCGTTCACCCCCTACCCTCACCATGAATCCATTAGGGAGATCTCAGAACTCCTCCTCAACAATAGTCCTTCAATTTCAGTAACTTCTCCTTGCTTCACACTCAGAAAGTAGTGTTCATAACAACAAGAGATAGTTATTTCCCCATCATAATAGGAAGCATCTTGCCTCCTCCCATATGTTATATATCCCAAAAACAATTGTGCCTAGGTATTTTTTCCATTGGGAATTTTCATAGTTTTCCAAATCCCTCATTTTTAGGGGCTGCCAATGGCCAAATTCTTGATTTTCCACTTTCCACATTCAACCCTCAGGTAGTTCCAACATGTTCCCCTCTCATGGAGTCATGGTCAACTGATTTTAACCTAGTTGTTCCATTTGTCCATCAACAATAAATATAAAAATATTTGTTTCATACAAGTGTCATAGTCAAATAGTTAGTTGGGTCAAATGAGATCTTTGCCCAACAATCATAATCATCAATTACAATTAATTAAATTTGAAATTCGAAATTTCCATAAATGGCAATAATTTTCCAATTTCGAATTTACCAAAAACAAAAATAATTTCCTAAGCAATTTCATACTTAAAAATAATTTATTTTGGGGGTTGTTACATCATTTCCCCCTTCAATAAAACAATGTCCTCAGTGTTCATCCCTTTATCAGAAAAAGATTAGATGAGATTTATCGAAATCTCCCTCCAACTCCCAAGTGGCCTCCTTAGGACTAAAGTGCTTCCAATGCACTTTTACCTGGGTGATGACTCTATTTCATAGTGTTATTTCTCTCCTGTCCAGAATGCTCGAAGGTATCGCTTGGGACTCTCCTTCTGGTTCTAGATGCAACAAGTTTCAATCAATCATATGAGTAGGGTCATGAACATAATTCTTTAACAAATAAACATGAAATACATTATGACTTTTTAGATTGGCAGGAAGTGCAAGTTGGTATGCTACAGGTCCAATTTGAGCTAAAATCTTGAAAGGACGACAAAACCTAGGTGCCAACTTGGCACAAATCCCTAGATTTAATAAACAAAAATGGGCTTTGACTTTTAAATATATGTTATCTCTCACTTGAAATTCCAGGTGTCTTCTTTTCAAGTCCACGTAACTTTTTTGTCTTTCCTTGAGCCTCTTTTAAATTATGCTGAACTTTTCTTACCGTATTCTCCATTTCGTGGAGCATTTCTCGTCCTACCAGGAGTCTGTCAACTGGGTTATCCCAACTAATCGGAGTCGTATACTTTATTTCGTACAATACATCGAAGGGGCTCATCTTAACCGATGTTTGGTAACCGTTTTTGTATGCAAATTCCACCAAGTGTATGTAGTCTTCCCACTTGCTTGGTTTTGTCATTACGTACATGCGTAGCATATCTTCCATGATTTGGTTTGTCCGTTCGGTCTGCCCATCCATTTGTGGATGGTAACTTGCACTAAAATTAAAGTTAGTATTTAAACCTGCAAACAATTCTTTCCAAAAAGAAGATTTAAATTTTACATCTCTATCCGAAATCACCATTTTAGGAATACCATGCAGTCTAAAAATTTCTTTCATGAATATTTCAGCGATGTTAATAGCTTTAAAAGTAGACTTTACAGGAATAAAGTGTGAAGACTTAGTAAGCTTATTGATTACCACCGTAATTAAATCATTATGTTTCTGGGTTCTAGGCAAACCTGTAATAAAGTCGAGTGATATAGTCTCCCATTTCCATTATGGCACACGAAAGGGCTGTAACAGGCCGACTGGATGCTGTTGTTCGGATTTCACCTGTTGACAATATTGACACCTAACTAAGTACTCTACTATTTCTCCCTTCATATTAGGCCAATAAAATAACTTCCTTAGTGTTGTTACCATTTTCTGGTATCCTGGATGACCAAAATATGGTTTCTTGTGTACTTCGTCCAAAATCGTTAACTTTAATTCCACTAAATCTCATATGTATAATCTGTTTTTAAATCGTAGTAGACCATTTATGTCCAAACTCAGCTCTGTTTTGTCTGTATTTTCTGTATTATTTCATAATTGTGTCACTGCTTTAGTGTAATTTTCATCGTTATTACATGGAGCCTTTATCCTCTCCTCAAGATCACTTTCTACCCTACTAATGGTTATTTCAAACAGCCCATGAACTCTTCTTCTTAAGGCATCAACCACCTTGTTTTCCTTACCCTTCATATATCTTACCTCAAATTCAAATTCGCTCAAGAAGGTCAGCCATCTTGCTTGCCTTGCATTAAGGTTTGGTTGACTAAACAAAAATTTCACACCGCTGTTATATGTCAATAACATATATTTTCTTCCCATCATGTAGTGCCACCACATATTTAAGGCGTGTATCACAACTTCCATCTCTAATTCATGAGTGACGTAGTTTCGTTCATGCTCCTTTAATTTTCAGGATTCAAAACAAATAACGTGCCCTGCTTAAGTTAGGACACCATCTAGTCCTTCTTACTCACATCCACATAGACTATGAAGTCTTTGTCTGGATCTGCTACTGTTAAAATGGGCGCGGTCGTTAACAGTTCCTTTAACTTATTAAAACTATCCTGACATTTCTGTGACCAGTTAAACTTGGTTCTCTTTTTTTGTAAGGATGTGATCGAGTATGCAATCTTGGAAAATCCCTCTATAAATCTTGGGTAATATTCGGTGATTCCCATGAATGACCGGATATCCGCTACATCCTTAGGAATCGCCATTCTATGATGGCTCTTATTTTCTCAATATTGACTACAATACCTTCCTCATATATTACATGTCCTAGTTATTGTATTTTCTTCTGATAAAAGTCACATTTATCAAATTTGGCATAGAGTTTTTGTTTTCTAAAAGTTTGTAGAACTATCGTTAGGTGTTCTTTGTGTTCTTCTTATGTTTTAGAATATAGTAGGATATCGTCAATAAACACCAAAACAAACGTGTCCAAGTACTAACTGAAAATGTTGTTCATTAAACACATAAATGTGGTTGGCGCATTTGTGAGTCCAAACGTTATAACAAAAAAATTGTAATGTCCATATCTCTTTCTTAAGGTTGTTTTACTTATGTCCTCATATTTTATTCTAACCTGGTGATAATTAGATCTTAGATCCAATTTAGAAAAAATCGTTGCCCCACCTACTTGATGGAACAAATCATTGATCCTAAGTAAGGGGTACTTGTTCTTAATAGACATTTTGTTTAATTGTTTGTAATTGATGCATAATCTTAGAGTTCTATCTTTCTTTTTAACAAAAAGGACTGGTGCTCCCCATGGTGAAACACTCGGTCTCATATATTCTTTGTCCAATAATTCCTGCAGTTGAATTTTTAATTCTTTTAATTCTAGTAAACTCATTTAGTAGGGTTATTTATATATAGGGGTTGAACTAGGTAGTAGGTCAATAGAAAAGTCTATCTCTCTCCTTGGGGGTAATTCAATTATCTCATCAACAAACACATGTCTAAAATCATGCAACACCACAAAATCGTCCAAGCTAGGTTTGTATTCTTTTTCCAATAGATTTGTTACTTGGATGGCAGAAATCTGACAACCCTTTCTCATGCATTTCTTAAATTTCATTGCTTAAATCTGTCTAATTGAGATTGGTTTTTGTATACCTTGAACTATCCTAACAGTGTCATTTTCGTCTGTATACTTGAGTGATTTTTCATAACAATCTAACACTGCTTTATGCCTTTCTAACCAATCCATTCCGATAATTATTTCATAAGATCCTAACGATATAGTGTTCATATTTGTCTTTGTTTTTTGACCATCTAAACTGAACTCACGATCAAAAATAAAATCGACTACTTTTGTTTTTGTTCTTGTTGCTAGTTGTACTAGCCAAGATTTTCCATGTCTTGTTTTCTCAAGTTTATTTTAATCCAATACACCAGGAGCGATGTAACTCAACGTAGCTCCTGGATCAATTAAAAAAAAAATATGAGTATTTTTAATTTTACCTTCAATTTTCACTACAATGGACTTTTAGTCAGCTTGTTGGCCATCCACGACTACATTAATCTGATGTAAGCTTCTGCTCACATCTCCCATTGTAGAGGCTTGATGTAGGCTATGAATCGTATTCCTGGTTGTCCCCAAACTTCTTTGTTCCCAAATTAACTGGTTTTCCACCTCCTTGGGTGTTTTGGTTGTTGGAGTGAAAATGTTTCCTTGGAAAAGTCTTTGCTGCGTTTCGAAAAGGGGATAGCTGGTATCCCTTCTTCCACTGGTTCATTTAGTCTTGTTTCTTTTCTTTCCAAGCCTTGGGAAAATCTAACAGTTGTTTGTATTCATCATAACACATTCAGGATTTCCTGAAAACTTTGCTCAAGGACTTGGGATTATCGAATTGGATTGTGTCCTTATAGGACTATGGTAAACACTTAGGAACCATTGGATTTTCACTTTGTCCTCCCAGATGTAACGCACGAACCCTAGTAATTCCAAGAATTTGTTTATAAAATCATCCATAGCCATTTGACCGAATCGTAGCTCATAAAAATATTTGTTTTTTACTTCATAGTAACTTTCAGATAGGTACTCTTTCCTAAAGTATTTCTTAAAATCTGACCATTCCATCTATTTTTCTTTTAATTCCTTGGCCTACTTCAGGTCTTGCCACCATATGCTATCCTTTCCTTTCATATTATAGATGGCCATTTTGACCTTCATAATGCTGGAATAGTTGTATATCTGGAAATACTTCTTTATGTCTAATAACCATGCTTCAACTTCCTCCCCTATTATGGATTCCCCATCAAAGGTAGACGGCTTGACTTTCTTAAATTATCCCTCTGGATAGTCAACCTATTTCATTTTTCTTCCTGTTTTTGTTTTATCTTCTGCAGAAGGTGTACCTTCGGAAGAGCTCTCCTATTTTTCTACTTGAGGACCAGAATTCTTCGAGGCCATTTTACTGACCTCTTATTCTTGATTATCGTCCTTTGGGATCTTTTTTTTAACTATGCTTCTGTGACATCCCCAAAAATAAAATATTTTTGAAATTTAAATTTGCTAGAAATTTATTCCATTTTTAGTAAATTCGAATTTGGAAAGTTTTTTCCATTTATGGCAATTTTGAATTTCGAATTTGATATGTGTAATTAATTATTATGACTATTGGGAAGAGATATGATTGAACTCAACTAAGTATTTGACTATGACACTTGTATAAAAAAAGAATAATTATATTAATTGCAGGAGGACAAATGGAACAACCATGTTAAAATCAGTTGAACATGACTCCATGAGTGGGGAACATGTTGGAACTACCTCTGCGTTGATTATTACAAGTGGAAAATAATAGATTTGGCCATTGGCAGCCCTTGAAAATCAGGGATTTAAAAAGCTGCGAAAATTCCCCTAGGAGGGATAAAAGACCTAGGAAAAATTGATAAATAACATATGTGAGGAGGCAGGACGCTACCAAGTATGTTGGGGAAAATATTTTGAGTTCTCTTGCTATTATGAACACTACAGATTGAGTGTGAGGAAAGAGGAGTCTACTGGAACGGAAAGACATTTGCTGAGGAGGTGATTCCAAGTTTTCCCTCATGGATTCATGGTTAGGCTAGGGGGTGAATCGGGCAAGTGTTTTGACTGCCCTATTCTACAGTTGGGAGGAATGTGGTTGTTCCCTTTGTTTCCCCACAAGTTGGTTCATATATGTTTCTATATTCCTCTCTGTCCGAATGATTTTATATATGATGCAATGTATTTGTTAAATCTGAACCGAAATGCTTTCCATTTTCTGTTTAAATGCTCGTATATCTGATGTAGTGTATTCGTTAAATCAGAATTAAAATTATGTTCCATCTCTCTGAATTATTTAGGCATAGTTGTAATGCATCTATTTAATTCAATATGGATACAATAACCTGGGCCAAATCTATTCAAGGATAATTGGAAGTAAATTATATGGTTAGATTTTGGAAAAGTCCCTTTATAAACTAGGTTATTACCACAGAGACAGTTGTAGGGTAATTACCAGTATTTCGAGACTCCAGTGTACATATTTTATCTATTGTAAATGTAATTGAACTCGAGAACTTTACATAGGGTATTTATACTTCGGTAAGAAAATCATGCGCCAAGTTACGATAATGGTTAGGGTTTGTTTGGGTACCTAATAGTCCAAAAACAAATAAAATCCAAGTACGACAGGAATCACAATCAATATTTCTATTACACACACACACACACACACACACACACACACATATATATATATATATGCCTAAGTATTAGAGTGGAAATGGACAGAATCACGAGTATAGAAGTTGTAAGTGATTTTGGTCGATATGTCTACAATTTTTTCCTTTTAGAGCTTAATCCCAATAGGGTTCACATACAACTCGAAGACAGATAGATATTCAATCTATATAAACATATATATATATATATTCCGGTAATAAGTAGGAGTTTATAGAAGTATAATAATCCATAAGCATAAGGGTTAGGAGACATTTATTCAAGACCTTTACCGATAAAATAACTTAGACTTTTGTTTAATGGCATAACCCGTAGAGAAGAAAATGGTGTGAAAAAACCAAGGTCAATCGAGTTTTGGCGATTACACACACCGAACACAAAAGACAAAGACCACACTGTATGCCGAATTGCGAAATGTGAAAAGGCTTTGGCTGAGTGTTTGGGGGTTTTGGGGTTCGGGATTTCAGGGTTTACGAACACCTGGAACACAAACAAAATGAAATAAGGAATGTTGAATCGTGAAATGTGAAAAGACTATGGCCCAACGTTTTTAGGGTTTTGGGGTTTGGGATTTCGTAGTTTAATAGAGAAAAGGAACTCTGCGTATATGTAACAAGCAAGTCTTGAATGTCGAAAAGTGAACCTTGCAATTAAAAGCACAATTAAATGTGAAGAACTGATTACTTTGACAATCTCAGACTCCATTCTTTCTTTTCATTTCTCTGTATAGATTCCCTTAGATGATGATAATGATCTAAGAAATGTCAATGTATAAACTGGAACGACAATAACTGAGTACTTGTATATTTCGGTAATAATCTATGCAAAGAAATAACATCACTAAAGTATCAATGCATGACCAAGATACACATTTAATAGGATTATATGCATATATTTGTATCTTGCTTGATATCTGTACAACATATGAATATTCTAGAACCCCTTTATTTTGTTGAGATATGATTCAAAAGATGTGGGCCTTTGGAAATGCATAGATTCCATACAATGCATAAGAACTCAGACTGTACAGACAACAACTATTGAAAAACAGTAGAGAACAACATTCTAACTAAACCTTAGTAAAATTTCTGGAATTCGTAATGACAATAGATATGATGGTTGCATTCCTTTTTGAGGAGTCATTCAATAACAGACCCTTACTCAAAAAGAATGAAGGTTCATTTTTTTTTTCCACCCCAAAGGATTTTACAACTCTTAAACTATAACCTTGCTCTCCCCTCTCCTGAACCAACACTTACACCTTTCGCATTTCAGGGTTTCATGTACCAGAATTTAGCTTACGGAGACAAGGGATCTTGCCCTTTGGTTTCCGAGGTGTTGAAACCCCAAAACCCTTTTTCACGCTAAATCGATTTGGGGTTTTGTGTACCGAAATTTTGCGACTTGCAGAGACAAGGGATCTTTCCCTTTGGTTTCTCGAGTGCCGAAATGCCGAAAACGTTTTTCATGCTAAACCATTTGGGGGTTTCGTGTACCAGAATTTCGACTTGCGGAGACAAGGGATCTTGCCCTTTGGTTTCCCGGGTGCTGAAATGCCAAAAACCTTTTTCACGCTAAATCAATTCAGGGTTTTGTGTACCATAATTTCTCAACTTGTGGAGACAAGGGATATTGACCTTTGGTTTCCCACGTGCCGAAACGCCAAAAACCTTTTTCATGCTAAACCGATTTGGGGTTTTCGTATACTAGGATTTCGCAACTTACGAAAATGAGGGGTCTCACCCTTTGGTTTCCTGGGTGCCGAAGCGCCAAATGGCAACCACGTGTCCCGATCTTTTAGCCACGATCAACAATTGTGATCTTTTCGGGATGATCAATGGTCACGATCAATCCTGGATTTCACCTGTCGAGAATTTGGGAGAGTCTTCACTCCCATTTCCCCGGTGTTCAAATCCTCCATGGGCTTGGATCTTGGACACCTCTCCTCAAATTTGGACGGTCCCGATGCTTTCGGGACTTGACGAGTCCTCTTCCTTCTTCTCTTATGAATTTTAAACCTCGCACACCTTTTCTGGATCCGACGACTCTCACAATTTCGGCACTTCTCCTCGAAGTATCTCCACCGTTCATTCAGCTGCTCTCCTGCATGACCTATCAGAGGTTAAACTCTATGTGTCCAGATCCTTCTGATCTAATGGCAATTGTGCTTCCCCCTGAGCTTTATTTCTCTGAACCTCAAAGGCTCCTTCGCCCTAAGTTTATATGTTTCTTATATACATATGAGTATGCTGGAGTAGTTTGAGAGTTAAGGGAAGTGATAGAATTATGGACAAAATTTATCCACATAAGCTTTTTAGTTTGAAGTAAAACTAGACTAGCGTAATAATGTCATTATGGATAGAAATGAGTTTTACCTTCTCTTAAATTCTAAGGTTAAACAAAATAGAATTATGTCATAGAATTTTTTTATTTTATGGTGAATTTGAGGTTTATTACATCTTCGTAGTAGGACTTCATTTATTTCCTCATGTGAGTTTCTCTTTGTCTACTTTCAAAACTTGCAGTTCAACAATGAGATTTCCCATAGTTTCCATAACTTCGGTAAGTGTAATTTTGTCAATTTTCTGCCTCTAATCTTTAGGGGGCCTTTGTTCAGGATTCTCCTCGAGTCTGATTTCTTCTTTGTTCTGGGCTGCCATGATTACAATAGAAATAAAGTGTTTTCTGTTTGTAATAGTAATTGTTTTGTTATTTTTACATAAACAAGAAATATATGTTAATTAAATATTTTGGCCCTGCTTAAGGTCCAAGTGTTGTAACCTTTTCTCTGATACCATATGTAATGTACCCCAATTTATCAATTTTTTTTTTTTTAAATAACTAGGGTCATTAGAATTATTGATAATCTTTGGATATCCTCCAATGTTTATTATCTATAACACTCGAGCGATCTGAATTCTTCTTGTAACCTCTATCATTACGCATCTTAGTTTCTCGATCAACTAAAAAGGAGGAACATAACTCAATCCTACTCTTGAGGAAAGTGGTAAGTAGTTAGCTTCCTTAACAACGTAAATATGATCACCATAGTAATTCAGTTTTTAAACACAAAACATAGGGTATACTATGTGACATATGGAGGTATACAACAACCCTAGGCCGAATGTATTGACTAAATTAATGGTAAATGGTGAAAGGTTTGCATTAACAGAGTTAATGATATCACGACATCAAAAGTAAGTAATAGCGCGTGGGTGGTTTCCATTAACGAATAGTGTGATTGCTCATTTAACCCTCCCTTAAGAGGTAACCTCGCCAACCAAATAGTTAATGGTCCCAACAGTTGGAGTAAAGATCCTAACTAAACTGTAACAAGGACAGAAAGAGAAAAAACCTAGCAGGATGACATCGTAGTTGCCATAAATTAATGCGAGGTATGCAGATATATGATTGTCATGGTTTAAATTATGCCCTACCTGCAAATTTATGGCTCTCTGAAACAAGAACCCTTGGGATCATCACTCATCTGAAGTACCCATTCGAAATAAACCACCTCACTCTAAACACATGGGAGAGGTACTACCTGTCATCAATATCCATTGATATTATTTGGCGGGGTTAGCTATGACTCATTGATTCAACGTTACCCTAAGTTCTATGAGCCCCTCGGAAAAATGCTTTGCGTTCTGTCAGCAAATTTCCTGTGTGTAACCCTAGAAATGAATAAGGTTGCATGTTCCGTGCAAGCGAGGAGGCATTAAATGCCTGCTAGTCCTTCTTTCATTGGGTAAGTTCTTCAAAACCTAAGCCTTAGTCCACTATGAGCTATCAAGGGTTAGTCGCACTTAGAATTCATCTTTGTAATGGTATTTTCTCTTTCATTAAGGGTGTCATTCATTCTCCAACAGTCGTTTATTCGGTAATGTCTTTTATGTAAGGGTTTAAGTTACTGCACTAGAGGCATTATCAACTGTACTCGGATTTTTTTAATTTGTAGATTGCTCAGCCTCTTCCGATAGATAGCCGAAAAATCTTTTCTTTAACCATAAGTGTTTCATTAAAGCATAATCCTATAGGGTAATGATTTTTCCAAGAGTTCTATCATGGCTCGTATCTCTTTTGCGAGGGTTCTTCATCGAGGTTGGATTCAATCCCCATTGTCTAACACTCATCCTTTTTAATGGTTAGTTCTTACTATATTTCCTGTAGGTATGGGTCACCTTTCTTTATCTATACTGTTGGAATACGCTAAGACCACCTGTTCCAACTTCTGACCTTATCATAAAGGATCTGGAGTTCCTGGGATTACGAACTACAATTCATTGTTGTAGGTTGAGATGGGTTTTCTCTACCATTGTACATGGTTTGGATTCATACAGGGTTTTCCCTAAATCATGACTAAACACATTCAAACACCATGATAGTTTCACAGTGCGTTATTATTCTTTTAGAGATTTTAATAAGTTCCTAGGAGAAGGTACCCTACATTTTATTCCGAAAATTACAGTCGTTAGGAAATATATAAACCTGTCTCGTCTTCATTAGAAGGAAAGCGGCCAGGGTTTTAGGTACCCACAATCCCTGTTGAGATCTCGCTAGCTTGTATCGTCGGCATGTAGCTTAAATTTTATTACTGTAGTAAGAGTGAAGTCTCACAGCTTTATTGGTGAACTGTATCTGTATAAATTTATGGAGTACATTTCATTCTGCACATTCTTGATCACTTTAATTTTTTAGAAGCTTGTTTTATTTCCTTTTGGTATTTATGGTTAAAGAATTGTTTACTGTGACCTAATGATGGGACCCCTAATTTTTGTGAGGGTACCCATCGGGTCTACCTTGGCCCACTTATCCCTTCTAGTCTGTGGATGACTTCTTGAACTACATAGATGGAACAACAGGTCCAAAGCACAAGTTAAGTGATGTTGGGAACCACGATTATGATATTTCTGTAGTATACAATTTTTCCTTAAATTTAATGTAATTCGTCATTTGAAATTATGTTTACTTCTTTTTACTCATTAATTTTCTTGGTTTTTTCACAGGATTGTTGATTTCCAAAGTCTCTCGATTCACGGTCGCATCTTGTGCAAAAGGTACTCGGGTTCTAAATATAGCGCTTAAAAAATAATTTCCAGGTTTTATTGGGTGAACTGATATTATGTTAGAATACAATTGTTGTGGGTAAAAGCACAAGACTTCTATGATAGTTGTCTTAACTTCAGTTTAAAGAAATCTCCTAAGGGCCAAACCCTTGCTTTTGTGTAATAGAAATTAATAGGGTGTAATGAACACGATTAGGCCATCATTCATAAATTGTATAGTCGATTTAAATGGAAACTATATCAGTCAATTCTTGTTTCGATATGATATTTATGTTATACATAAAATTCTGGAATGGGTAGAAATATGTAATATTTTATTGGAAACTTCTACTCTATGCTCCCCTCCCGGTTCACCTTGATATTTATAAAGAGGCTGGAACAATTTTATTATTTGTTAATACAACTGTGTAATTTGAACTTATCGAAGAAATGTATGTGCATACAATTTGTAGGTGTTCAGAATATCTTTCTTTAGACTCATCGAGGTTTCGTTTCCCTAATATTTCATTTCCACAACTTTGTTTGCGATTAGTTAGACTGTTCGCTTTCCATATATTATTTCTTTTCCAGGTCTTCGTTTGTGACTAGATATACTATTCTCTTTCCATCATTTCATTTTTAGAACTTTGTTTATGACTAGTTAGATTGCTGTCCCTTCATTTATTTTTATTACGTAATGGTATGCATATAATAGACATTCAAAATTATTCATGCAAATTTGTATAGTTATCTATAAATACATACATACATACACACATACATACATACATATATATATATATATACACACAATTACTTCCTATTGTATGTGATTGTTGCAAAAGTAATTTACTCGATAGAGCAATTCGTCCAGAATTAAGGAATGAGCCACAGAGATATGTCTGTACGTATAGGCATTTAAATGTTTTAAATCTCATATTTACTTCCAGAATAGTGTTTTCACAATCTAAAGTTCACTTGCAAAACGGAATAACGAGATGTATATGATTCACCGATCTGGTAGTGATTTCTAGCACAATATATTGAAATAATATTCTATTTAACACATATATTTCATAATACATTTCCATAATTTGATTCCACTCCAACCAAGATAAATAGAAAGGTGTGTTCAACAACTATAGTTAAACTGTAAGGCTTTATCCTACATTTCATTTCATTCCATCAGAATTAATAAAAATAGAGCAATTCATTCATATTTAAAGAGATGCATTTCTATCAGCCAATAATTCAAATAACATTTGAACAGAGAAGGAATATATAGACATATCTGAACAATTTCCAAACAACAAATGGAACAACTTACTTCCTCCCAACCTTAGAATAGAACAACAAATTTCCTTTTCCCGTTCACCCCCTAGCCTGACCATGAATCCATGAGGGCAAACTCAGAGCTCCTCCTCAACAATAGTCCTTCAATTTCAGTAACTTCTCCTTCCCACACACTTAGAAAACAGTGTTCATAACAGTAAGAGATAATTATTTCCTCAGCATACTAGGCAGTGTCCTCCCTCCTCCCATATGCTATATATCCCAAAAACAATTGTGCGTAGGTCTTTTTCCCTTTGAGAATTTTCGCAGCTTTCCAAATCCCTTCTTTTCGGGGGCTACAAATGGCCAAATTCTTGATTTTCCACTTGTAAAATTCAGCCTCGAAGTAGTTCCAACATGTTCCCCTCTCATGGTGTCATGGTGAACTGATTTTAACCTGGTTGTTCCATTTGTCCATCAACAATAAATATAGAAATATTTTTTTCATACAAGTGTCATAGTCAAATATTTATTTGGGTCGAATCAAATCTTTTCCCAACATTCATAATCATCAATTACAATTAACTAAATTCGAAATTTAGAATTTCCATAAATGACAATAATTTTCCAATTTCAAATTTACCAAAAACGGAAATAATTTCCTTAGCAATTTCAGACTTAAAAATAATTTTTTTTTGGGGATGTTACGCTCAAGATACAAGGATACATCAAAAATAAAAAGGTAACAATATTGATTGATTCATGTAGCATCCATAATTCCATCAATTACAAATTAGCAAAACAACTCAATTGTTTTGTATATCCTTCACTAGAGTTTCAAGTAATGATTGCAGATGGAGGTACCAAACATTTATCATGGAAATGCCATAGTATTAAGCTCTAAATAGGGGAGTATTTTATGTGTAGCCCCATGTTTTCCCTCCAAATGGGGGGTGTTGTTGTTGTATTAGGTGTCAAATGGTTGCAATCACTAGGAATAGTTGCCTTTGATTTTCAAAATCATTTTATGAGATTATCCTCAAATGGAAACAAAATTGAGCTTAGAGGTATCCAATGGAAACCCTCTAAAGTGATAACATCTAATATCAAGGAAAAATTACTCAAAAAGGGACATCAGGGTGTAATTACACAATTGTGCTCACTTGATGTTCAAACATCTATAGCCTCGACTCCATCAGATCTCCAAATAATTATCAACAAGCATTCCAAGGTATTTGGTGAAATTCCTAAGGGTCTTCCACGTACCCGATACCATGACCATGCTATTCATTTTAAGCTAGGAAGTGTACCACCTAACATTAGGCATTATAGGTATCCATATGCACAAAAGAGTCATATTGAATGCATCATCCATGAAATGTTAGAGGTTGGCATCATCCAACATAGCCAAAGTTCTTTCTCTTCACTAGTGGTGTTGGTTACAAAAAAAGACGACTCATGGTGTATGTGTTCATATTATAGACAACTCAACAAAATGACCATCAAAGATAAGTTTCTTATCCCTGTCATTGATGAATTATTAGATGAATTATATGGAGAAAACTTATTTACTAAGTTGGATCTTCGTTTGGGATATCATCAAATCAGAATGAGATAGGAGGACATTCCTAAAACAACTTTTCAAACACATGAAGGTCATTATGAATTTTTTGTTATGCCATTTGGACTCACTAATGCATAGTCAACATTTCAAAGATTGATGAGTTTGATTTTCAAGCCCTTCCTTAGAAAATTTGTGTTAGTGTTTTTTGATGACATACCAATCTACAAAAAATCTTTTGAAGATCATGTACAACATGTTAACAAAATATTACAACTATTGGAAGAGAAACAACTTTATGCAAATCCTTCCAAGTGTTCCTTTGGGGTTCAAGAAGTGGAATATTTGGGTCATATTGTATCTCATGAAGGTGTAAAGGTGGACCCTAACAAAATTAAAGCTATAAGAGAATGGCCAATTCCCAAAACCTTGAAGAAACTTAGAGGATTCTTCGGATTGATAGGCTATTACTGTAAGTTTGCCAAGAACTATGGTCAAATAGAAGCACCTCTAACAACATTATTAAAGAAGGAAGCATTTTCTTTGAAAGAAGAAACAACCAAATATTTTGAAAAAATTAAGGAGGCTATGTGTAAAAATCCCATCATGACCACACCTCACTTCAAAAAGACATTTATTATGGAGTGTGATGCCTCAAGCCATGGAATTGGTGCATTTTTAATGCAAGAAGGAAGGAAAATTGCCTTTTAAATAAGACAACTTAAAGGAAAAAACTTAGTCAAACCCATTTATGAAAAATAAATATAAGCCATAATACATGCAGTTCAAAAATGGCACCCCTACCTAATAGGAAGACACTTCAAGGTAAAAATAGACCATTATAGTTTGAAGTATTTTTTGGAGAAACGATGCAACAAAAATGGGTTACAAAGATGTTGGGCTATGAATTTGAAATTATATACAAAAAATGAAAACATAATGTTGTGGCAAATTACCTTTCCAGGAAAGGAGAAAAAATATAAGGTTCACTATGTGTTATTTCTAGTCTCAATCAGATTGGGTGGAATAATAAAGGATAGAATGGAATCAAGATCAATAGGTATGCAAGATCATTCAAAAACTACATGAAGACCCTAGTTTAGTAGAAATGTTTGTATGGAAGAATGATTTTCTATGGTATCATGATCACCTATACTTATTTAATAATTCCCAACTCAAACAAAATATCTTTCTGGAATTGCACACTTCTCCTATAGGGGGACATTCATGAATCTCAAAAACATACCACAGGGTCAAGAGGGATTTTTTCTGGGAAGGTATTAAAAATGATGTTCAAAAGTTTGTCTCATAATGTCTAGTATTCCAACGGAATAAGGGAGAAAAAATCAAGACTTCAGGTCTCCTACAACCATTAGCTATAATCAGAAGGAAAGAGCGTCATCATGGTAGTAGTAGATCAACTAGAAAAGTATGACCATTTTTTATCTCTTTCTCATCCTTTCAAAGAAAGAACAGTAGCAACAACATTCATGCAAAACGGAATCCCCAATATTATTGTAACTGAGAGAGACACAATTTTCACGACAAATTTTTGGACTGAATTATTTTCTTGTTTTGGTACTCAATTGGCTCATAGTTCATCTTACCACCCTCAATCTGATCGGAAAAATGAGATTGTGAATAAATGTCTTGAAGGATATCTTCATTTATTTGCATCCGATAAACAAACACAATGGGTCAATTGGTTTCCCGTAGCGGAATGGTGGTACAACACTTCCTTCCATACTTCACAAAAAATGTCCCCATTTCTGGCACTTTATGGATATCAACCTCCATCCATCACATCACCCTTGAAAGGGAATACAAAGGTTCAAGCAGTGGAAGACTACATAGGGAACCAACAAAAGTTCCTAAAATTGTTGAAGGACAGCTTGGTTATGGCACAAAATAGGATGAAACAACAAGCAGATCAACATCATGGGGAAAGGGAAATTGAGGTGGAGAATTAGGTATTTATAAGGATACAACCATACAAAAAAATGTCCCTAAAAAAACAAAATAAGGACAATAAAATAACACCCAAATATTATGTCCCCTATAAGGTTTTTCAAAGGATTGGAATTGTGGCTTACAAATTGGGCTTCCTCCAACTTCACGTGTACATCTAATATTCCATGTTTCTTGCTTAAAGAAGGTCCTCAGAAACAAGATACCATTCCAAACAAGTTTACCGGATCTCAATGAATAAGGGAAAGTCGTACTAGAGCCAGAAACAATCCTTGAAACTAATTAAGGAGGTGATAAATAGAGCAATTACAAAATACCTTGTCAAATGGAAGAACCTACTAGTGGAAGACCCGACATGGGAAGATAAGTTCTTCATGAAGAAACATGTGTGGTTAGAAAAGTGTTGAGGAAAACACTTGTTTGAAGGGGATGAGCGTGTTAAGCCCTATAAAATCCCCATGATATGTATAAAACCCCTTATTATGCCCTAGATAGTGAATTATTACATTTCTAAAAGGTAGGATAGAACCCTTCTTTGCACCCTTTCATTGTAATTGCAACCCTTTGTCTCCTATATGTATATCAAGGAGATCTAGTATTAGGATCATGTTATCTCATTTCATATTGTGTTTTGAAGTTTATATATTGTAAAGGAGGTTTCCCCCTCGAAGTGGACTGCATTTTATTGATTTCGTATCATTTTTAAGACGTTGGGTCATAACAAAGGATATGCTAAGAACTAGTTATCTCTTATAACTCAGGGCTTCTACTCATAAGATTTATACAATGAAACTCTATGAAATGATGTATAAGAATGTAATCTAAAATATGGATGCACAATAAAAATCGCTCGTAGATCTCATGACATCTGATAAATTGTGAAAAAGAAAAATACTATACATATATAACTCTTACGTGAACCTTTCCAAGGCCGAGGAAAATGAACGGATGTATAGTGAGTTCTTCATACTATACCTTCCATAAAATACAAGTATAAGCATCATCATACAGTGACTAGAAGAGAGAATACCAGAGAGTCAAGAATAGGAGCTTCCCAAACGTAAATGGGATGGAAGCGAATTGGAGCTATCTTGCTAGACTACAAACTATGTGAGTTATTTTCTTGAGTCCATAACCTGTACCCTATCGTTGGAAGAAATTCGTATTCCTTCACCCAAGGACCGAGAAGCCATGTGAAATAGACGTCATGGTGTCACGTAATTGGCCTGAGTTTTGTGGTAACAAACAATACTTTTTAGATTTTTTAATGATGTGATATATATTTTTCAAGTCAAGTGAAAAACCTCTAATTAAATAAGTATGGATAGTTGTAAACAATGAAGTATTTCCAAATTATCTATCCTCTCAAATAAGCGTAAAAAATTAGTATGGTGATTAGCCCCAACTCAACGTTGATCTACTAAACATAAAGAGACTTGAGTCATAGACTTCTTATATTTATGTAGGGGTTTATTTGATCATCATTGTATCTTTTATATTAACATTGTTTCATAATGGTTAGCGGTCTCGTGTAGGGTCTAAAATCCTTGTTTAGTTAGATTTAAAAGAAAAAAAAACCGAAACAATATTGTTGTAGAATTTTCGATGCCATTTTGGGCACACAATAATATTATGGTTTGAATTTTAATAGTTTAGAATCTTGGTAACAACATAGTAGTGATAAATATTATTAGAGAAAAATAATACAAATTTTTTATTTTCTTCATACTAAGATTTGAGTGAACAAAGAAATGACAATTTAAAAAAAATAAAAATTGTTGACTTCATTATTGAAGAATATATGAAGTATAGGTATGCTACAAATGGTATCATAGTTGTAGGTTATAGCACTTAGGCCTTAATGGTCATCACCATAAAGGTATGAATTGTTTGAAGAAAAACTAACTAGTAAATTGTTCATTGTTACAAACAAGCTATTTTCGGAAAAAAAATGTAATCATCTCTGCATAGAATGATGAATAAGACAGACTAGAAGGAAATAATAATCAACAACCTCATAATAGAGAACATCCCAGTGAAAGTATTTCAGCAATGCATGTTTTGGAAACAATTAGAAACCTTATTGTTGAATTACAAACACTCAGGGAAGATAATGAGAAATTGAACAAAGCACAGGATGAGAAATTGAACAAAGCACAGGAAGATCGATAGGAAATAAATGACATGTTATTTCAAAGCATAGCCACAAAAAAGATCCCAAAGAATAATGATATGGATGAGGAAGTTAGTAAAAATTCATCAAAGGATTCAACCAAACGAACTCAGATATAAAACAATTCTTATAATGACACACACATGACTAAAAATAGAGTGTCTACAGTGAAGAAACAAAAACAAATGGATCAATTAGATGGAGAATTTAATAAAATTAAACCTTCAAATTTTGATGGAGAATCCAGAACTGAAAAGGCGAAGGCCTGGTTACTTGACATAAATAAATTATTCCATATTTACAATTACTCTAGTAATGTGAAAGAGAGGATGCTTATCTATAACCTCAAGAAGCTAGTATATTGTAGCAAGATTTAAAGTTTTCAAAGGGTTTAAAGGAAAATAAAATGGAATGGGTAGATTTTAAGAAACATTTTAAGAAACATTTTAAGAAACAATATTTATCTGAAAGCTATTACGAAAAAAAAAAAAAAACATATAATTTTATGAGATAAGGTTATAGATGATGTCTATGGAAGATATGATTATCAAAATTTTAGAATTGTTAAGGTTTGTACCTTAAATAAAAGATGAAAATGTGAAAGTTCAAATATTTCTAAGTTTTTTACCTGGGTTGTATAAATATAGAATAAAGTTTGATAATCTAAAGACCTTGAATGAAGTGTTGCGAAAGGATAGACTATGTTATGAACAATACAAGAAACGATATGAAAATCCAAATGAATGGAAAGAAAAGAAATGGGAGAAACTCAGTCAGAGAAATAAATTTTTCAATACATCACCGTTTCAAAATATGTCCAAAGGACACCGAGAAAACAACTTTTCCAAGAATTCACCACAATTTTCAAGAGGAAACAAATCAGTTAATTTGGGATTTAAGAAAGAAACTGATAATCTTAGAGAAATGTTAAAATGTTGGGGATATGGTGAACCACATTTATTGATGAATTCCTCATAAACTCTAGAAACATAATAGTTCAAAGTATACAATAAGTTTCAATAGGTGTATACATTGGAAAATGTATTGATAGAATCAATGATGCTCTATATGGAAGACAAGCAGATCATCAATCTACGATTGTGGAAATTGAAGGTAAAATTCAGGACATAAAAGTTTCTATTTTAATATAACCAGGATAAAGTTTAAGTTATGTTACTCTATCATTTGTAGAATCTTTCAAGTTGGAAAACATAAATCATTATAAACCTTGGCTGGTACAAGTAGCAACAAGAATGAAAAGAAAAGTAAGTGAGTTTATCTCTGACTGTAAGATGGAAATAAATGGTCACGATACAAAGGTAAATTTAAATGTATTACTTTTAGGATCATATGACATACATATATGTATGGATTGGTTAGAGAAACATAAAGTTGTACTAAACTATTATGAAAAATTGTTTACCTACAAAGATGAAAGTGGAGTAACAAGAACAGTGAAAGGAATTAATAAACCTATCTCTCTTAGAAATATATTATCCTTACAATTTAAGAAATGAATTATAAAGGTTTCATGATATATGTCATTCAAGTGAAAAAAATTCTAAATGAAGAAAACAAACCAAAGTTAGAATAGTTTTCTATCCTTCAAGGATTTCAGGATGTATTTGTAGAAGAGATACCTTAATTGCCTCCAAAAAGAGAGATGGACTTTTCTATTGATTTATTAATTAGATTTTCACTAGTATTGAAGGCACCATACATAATGAGTATCCATGAGTTCACTAAGTCAAAAATCAATCTACAAGAATTATTGGATAAAGAATAAATTAGACGAAGTGTTTCGCCATGCGGTGCACCAGTATTATTTTCCAAAAAGAAAGATGGAACTCTCTCGATGTGAATTGATTATCGTCAATTGAATAAAATGATGATTAAAAATAAATATCCATTACCTAGGATTAATGATCTATTTGACTAGGTTGGAGGACCAAAAATATTTACTAAATTAGATTTAAGATCTTGTTATCACCAAATAAGAACAAATGATGAAGATATCAATAAGATAGATTTTAGAACACATTATTGACATTACGAGTTCGCTTTAATCCCATTTGAACTTACTAATGCACCGATGAATTTTATGTTCCTAATGAATAGTATATTCAACGATGTAACAACCCTGCTTAAATAGATGTATAGGGATTATTAATTATAATTAATTTGATAATCTCACTGTCCTAATATGTTAGTTAAACAATAATTATTTCTTAATAATATTAACTAATTAATTATTATTAATTATTTGTTCATATATGTCAATGATTAAATAATTATTAATTGACTCATTAATTATTTGAGTAAAGAATTAAAGGGGTTAATAATTTAATGTATTAAAGACTTATGCATACAGGGGGGAAAGAAACATTAAATAAGGGGATAAGACATTAAATATAGGGATAAGATATTAAATAAAGGATAAGACATTAATGAAGGGGATAATGTAATAAAGGAGGGATAAGGAAATTGATGAGGGGGAAGAGAGTCGGTGAAGGGGAGGATATGACGGGGAAAGAGGCAGATGGGAAGGCATCATGTGAGGAGGCGAAAGGAAGAATCAGGGAGGGGAGACTGTAGTTCTAGTCATTTTAGATTTTCTGGTTTTGTTGTTGTGTTCTGCTATTTTGGGAAACTATTTCAGGGGCACCAGTTTGCTAGGGGTTTTGGGCATGGGGGCTAGGATATCCTTATGGTATGCTGGAGGTAGGGAGCCGGACAGGCTGCTCCTAACTAGCAGGGAGGAAAACTCGGTTTTGGGCAGTGTTTGACACTGTTTCAACTTCAACAGAGGACAACCATATCAACGAGGGAATTAGCATTAGAAGCAAGTATTTTATTATGAATTGCTGAGTTATTTTCATGCTGTAGATAGATTTTAATTTCTGCAGAATATTTATGCTTATATGCTGGTGAATGAATTATTTATGCTAATTGAAAGGAATTATATGTTTAATTGTATGAAATTTTGGAATTAACTAAATTTGGTTTCTACACATGGTATCAGAGCCCTGGTTCAAAATCTAGAGCCAAGGGCCTACCTACCGACCCAGAATTTAAACATTTCTATTTAGCTATGGTGAAACCCTGAAACCCTTAATTTGATGAAAACCCAAGCTCTAGCTCAACCCCGCCTAACCTGCAAGCCAAGCACAAATTAAAAAGAATATATATATATATAAATATAAATGACTTATGTATTAAAAATGTAAAGGAAGCATTTACTAGGCCAAAACATGAATATAATTGCATAATTTTATTGTCTAAGTTCTTATTATGATGCATCCTCGATCTAACAATTCATTTATCACAAGCATTCAGAGAATTATATTTTTTTTTCTTTTCATTTTGTGGCTGGCAAAGCCCAGGGTTCAAAACAAACATTCATGCAGCGTGAAATCCCTCTAGAAATGAATATCCCCACAAAAATCTATGCACTGCAAAACACAATATCACGTTGAAATTCTTCCAACACCATGGAAAATCTACTTCCATAAAGAATAGGTAGATTCATTAAAATATAATCTATCCTTATATTGATCTAGCCTTCTTTTAATTATAATCCATTATAATTTATTGTGATATATATAGTAAACGAGAGCATCAATTCAATGGAATAGAACTAGAGATACAACCGGTTAAAGCCCCTTCATGGTTCTTGCTATAGATTTGACTACTGTTATAACACGATAAACTATAGGATCACAACATGTTATTGTTATAGGGACAACACTATTATTATATAGAATGGACTAGAAGAAAAAAAAAAAAAAGATTGAGGATTTTCATTCTGGTAGGAATATAAAGTAAATTAAAAATAGTATTATAGGCCATTGTATATTAGACAAGGTAAGAATAGAGTTACACAAACCCTAGCGCCTAAGAAGAAAATATATATATATATATATATATATATATATATATATATATATATAATAAAAATAAATAAATAAATTCAAATGCTCACGAGGAGCAGTAAGGTGCAGAGAATTGGCTCTAGGTGAGTTTAGACCAAACGCAGGCACATTCACATCTGCACCGACATATTTATTTTGAACAATTGGTCATGACACAGGAGGGATTCAAACCAGGCCCAAATACACACAGATTCTGCAAATCGAAACCAACGGTGATAAGTTTCTCCAAGGCATCCACAATAATCATAACTTTCAGCGCCCAAGTTAACACAATATACAAGGCAACGACACATTGTCAAGCACCTGCCACGCAACCCAACAACCATGCGCACCTGCCATACAACCATCGACATCGTCGCTATATTAGATAGTTCGGCTGGAAATGATCTCAAGTGCATTTTGCTGTAGTCCAAGATTCGTTTAGTATCCTCCTGAGTTCAATTAGTGAGCCTAGAGCCAATATATAGATAGAGAGTAGATTTCTACGGTTCAGGAATGGAATGGTCTCCATGATGGAGATCTTAAAAATTACAGGGAGTAATTTTTACATTGTAGGAGCCAACTCCAAGGTTTCTTCCAAAAATAAATCGTATAAATAGCAAGTTCCCAAGGCAGTCCAATCCAAAGAGAAGTCATTTTATTAGTGATTTACCTTGGTAGTCCCCGTAATGAAACCTCGAATAAAAATGTGTGTCCTCCCAAAAAGGCATGCCCTCTCAAAACCTAGAATGAAAATGCTTTGAGAATAAGAAAATCCCCTTAAAAGTAGGGC
Organism: Picea engelmannii; assembly: GCA_009831015.1. Lineage (NCBI taxonomy): Eukaryota > Viridiplantae > Streptophyta > Pinopsida > Pinales > Pinaceae > Picea > Picea engelmannii. Next base: position 544,742 of record ML777868.1, read on the forward strand.
TGACTTCAAAATACCTAATTTCTACCCTTATTCCAAACCCAAAACCTTGCCTGATAAAATTAGCATGCTTTTCTGGAAAATTCGTATTCCCATAATAGAGTAATTCACAACTATAAAGGGACCTCTAGTTCACGAATTTTCGATTTGAAAATTTGCATAGAATGAATCTCGTAGCAGCCTGATCGGTTGAGATGTTGTTCGAATCATGCGAGAAGTGATTTAAAATGGTTCCTCTAGGAATTGACTGACAGTAATAAAGGAGTAGGAAATGTGCATATAATTGAACAATCGCGGTCCGAGATATTTTTAATGGAAAAAACCCCATTGAAAGAATCAACGGTCTCCTTAAAAAAAAAAAAAAAGCCCCACTTACTTGACTCGTGATTGCATCTAAATAGGTCATCTCATCGATGATATGAGAAATTGCCCATGGATAAACTACCTTGCTTCTATTTCCATTCTACTTTGTGAAAATCCAATGCTTCTTCTACTTGGAATCTGCAGAAATTCTGGTAGAAACTGGATTCGGACCAGAAATCTGGACGAAGCTGGATTCAGACCAAAAATCTTTCTAGCAATGAGATTAGCTTTCGAGATCTGCAACAAGCAGTATCGTTGAAGTCTTCGAGTGATCGCGGAACAAACACAGTAAACAATTCAAATTCATATCTTTTTTAACAGATAAATGTGTAATGTGCTTTATACTCTTGGGTAATAAAGCGGGCCGAAACCTTCTTTCGGAGGCCTCCAAGAAACCCCAACCAACACCACACGGTCTGATTCCACGTCATAATACGAATTTGAGTGTGATACTAGAAATTGAAACCAAACGGATCGGAAGGGCAACGGTTCTCAGTTGGGATGTAGTCTGGAGCCCGACTGAGGCAAGGTTGGTTCAGGGTGACTCGTGGCCGGATTGAATAAAAAAGAAACCGGTAGTTGGAAAAGTGGGTAATAGCTAGCATTGCAAGTATACAAGAGAAAAAAAATTCAACTGAGAATCCAAGACCAAGCACCAAGCCACCAAGGATGATACAATGAAAAAGGGGGGTTCTCACTATGCACAATGCATCCAGAGTGGTATGCACCTGCCACAACACAACACAGGTTAGCCACGTTTTCCCCTATCAAATAAACACTATCAAAATCAAACTATGCTGAGATCTTTATTTTTCAAATACTCAAAAATCAATACAGTAGAAGACCAAGTGCTAGCGCTGAAGACCAAATACTCAGAAATTAATACTAGTCAAGAACCAAAGCCTAGCGTCGAAGACCAAGTGCTAAGGAACCACGGAGAAGCCCATAAGGAAGGCTAAACATTGGACCAATAGCCAATAACCTGCCAACAACACACATAATACAATCCAGCAACCAACGCCAGAAGCCATCACCTGGCAAACGAGGAGGAGAAGCTATGAGAGAAGGCCATGGCGGCCAACCGCGTAACCCGAACCCTCGCAAGAAGAAATAATAATGAAAATAGGAATTATGGTTAAGGAATAGTTTAGGGTTTAGGTTGGGCGGGGGGCGTTGGAGGAAGCAAGGTGGGCACATGGAATCCATGTGTGCCCGCACTTGTTTTTTTTTAATTATTTTTATTTTCTTCTATTAATTATTAAAAATATTTTTATAAATTGTGTGTGTGTTCGTTTAGATTTTTTTTATTTTAGTGTAAAAATAGTTTAGGTTAATTTAGTTCAAATTAATTTAAATTTAATTTAGGTTAATTTAATTAAATTAATTTAAAGTTAATTATCTTTAAAAAAAATAAAATTAATTACTTAAAATTTTAATTAAATTAATTGTGTATTTAGTGTAAAGTTAAACTACATTAAAAGTTAGTTAAAATGTGAGAGAGTCCATGGATTTTGAACCCAATACCACCCACCAAGCGAAGCACATTAAGAAGAGCACTAACGCCAACACACCCTCATGAGTCTTTACAAATAAATTCTTATACTTAAATAGATTAATGGTAACAGAGTGTATTCCAAAGTATAAACTCCGATTATCCAAGCGTCAGGTTCATGAGACCTTACACACAATTAATCTAGCCAATCGTCGAGCCCTTTTATTCCATTCCACCAATCAAAGCCACGCGCTAAGCTCAAATGCTTGAAAGCCACTCTACAATCCTTAAAGACTTGCACTCACAACCACCGAGACATGCAATTCAACCCATATGTACAACGCACCAAGGAAATCTCATGAGTCAAGCATCAGAGGACATTTAGTTGTAATTTTTTTTTTTAAAGGACTTAGAGTAGGACAAGCGGGAAAGAGGCAGCATACACACTAGGGGAGTAAGCTAGAGGAATTGGCGAGTATGGCCCAAGGATAGCGTAGCTACCGGGAAAGGGAGCCAATAATTTTCTTAAGCAGTGACACCAAGCTTAGATGCTTAGCCCTAACCTACCCAATCCCCTAAAGAGAGTAATGTCTATTTACAGACAAGTAAAGAAAAAATTACGCCTAACCCTATTTTCTAGTTTAAGTAGCACCAATTTGAAACGTCCTGGAACTCACCCTGACAACTTTGGTTGATGCAGGTTAAATCATATAGGATAGTTAGGACTCAAGGGAATAGTGGCAGGGGAGCATCGTCGCAGGCACCACCAACACCACCAGCGCCGCCACCGCCATCGCCCAAACTAGCTCTCATACTGCGCTCGTTGGAGGCCATAAATGAGACTTTAAAGGGGTGACAACCAGCAGGGATGAAAGTGGAACCCCCACCGTCTCGAATGGGTAATCCAGAAGCGTCAAGGGATTCAGCGGGAGGGTCTCCACCTGAAGACATCACTTGAGAATTGCAGAAGATCAAACTTCTAGAGTTTGCCGGGGGTCGCACCAGTGAACACGCGAAAGCATGGTTGGAAGGCATGCCAAGGTGTTTTTCCTTAAGGGACTATGCCTCCAACTCAAAGGAGAAGATAAAAAAATTTCAGTTAAGAGACAGCGCCTTGAACTGGTGGGATAACCTGGAAGGACAACTGCATCTTACCCCGAACACAGTACCTTGGGAACTTTTCGAGGAGAGGCTCTGAAGGAAATATCTGCTAGCCTATTATGAGGAACAGTAGGTAGGGGCATTCAATGACCAACGATAGATAGAACGCTTCGTCTATGGGATAAACCCTAAGATCAGAGCTATGGTGCGGATGTGGAAACCATCTTCAGTAGCAGAAGTAGTGGAAAATGCGCGTTACGTAGAGGAACACATGAACTTGAATGGAGGTATGAGCTTGACCTTTCTGCATCATCTAGGATTCGTCGGGAAGTCCCCTAGGACATTTTCCAAGGGAGGGGGCTCAAGGAAACCTCAATATGGTAAGATATTCACGCCAAGGACAGTATCCACAGGTATTTCAATGGCAGCGAGTGCAAAATCTCATTCATCACCAACAACGCAGACAAGTCCACGACCATCTCAGGGAACAACTAGTAGGGGCAGGGGTTCCAGGGGAAGTAACTCATTTTAGAGACAGTCACATAACAGTGCGTAGGTTCAATATCGTGTTACCTGTTGAGGATGTGGAGGACCCCATTACCAATGTGACTACCCAGAGTTACAATCAGGATTCACACATAGAGAAGGGAAGGCCCCAATGGGAAGAGCAAGTAGCAGCCACCAGATTTACGCAACGCTTAATAATCGCCAAGCCGAACATCAATCCACGGTGGTGGAGTCATCGGGTATGCTAAATCATATCAACGTTAAGATTTTATTTGATTATAGTGCTACATATAGTTTTATTTCACCATATGCATTAGAAAAGAGTGGGTTGGTAGCCTACGAGCATGATGACTTTAAACAAGTCGAGATGGCTTCGGGGGAAAAATAAGTTGTAGGACCTAGTGTTGATAATTGTATAGTAGACCTAGGAGTGTGTACTACCAGGTTGAAGGTATACTTCACTGCCCTCGGGGCGTATGACCTAATCATTGGAATGGATTGGTTAGTAGCTCAGCGATCTTTGGTAGATTGTTTCACAAAGAGGGTGCTTTGTGTCGACAATGAGGGAAGGCCAGTAGAGATCCAGAGTGTACGGAGAAAAGTGTCATTACACTTTATATCAACTATGAAGGTTAAGAGATGCTTGAGGAAAGGGTGTCGACTTTATGTAGTAGAAGCAGTGAATGAAAGGAAGGGACCCTCATTGGATCAATACCTGGTATTGTCAGAATTTAAGGATGTTTTTTCGAATGAGTTACCAGGGTTACCTCCTGAGAGGGATCTTGATTTTACTATTGAGCTAAAACCTGGTGAAAAACCAATTTCCAAGACCCCGTATCAAATGACAGTGCTAGAACTTTGTGAGTTGCAAATGCAGTTGAAGGAGTTGTTAGACTTGGGGATAATAAGGCCCAGTGTCTCACCTTGGGGTGCACTAGTAATTTTTGTAAAGAAGAAGGATGGATCCTTATGACTGTGTATAGACTACAGGGACTTGAATCTTGCTACAGTGAAAAATAGGTACCCAATGCCATGAATAGATGACCTCTTTGATCAGATGAAAGGAGCAACGACATTCTCAAAGATTGATTTGTGATCAGGGTATCATCAGTTAAGGATTAAGGAAGGCGACATCCCAAAAACCGCCTTTCGAACTCGGTTTGGACATTACAAGTTTGTTGTCGTACCTTTTGGATTGACCAATGCGCCAGCAGTATTCATGAGTCTCATGAATGGCGTATTTCGGAAGTACTTATACCATTTTGCACAAGTCTTTCTAGATGACATCCTCATCTATTCCAAGAATGAAAGAGAACATGAGGAACACTTATGAGTAGTGTTGTCCTGCCTTAGAGAGAAGAAATTGTATGGGAATTTGTCGAAGTGTTCCTTCTTTCAGAAAGAGATCCACTATTTAGGTCATATCATTTCTGGTGAAGGAATCTCTGTAGACCCAAAAAAGGTAAAGGCCATTATGGAGTGGCCAGTGCCAAAAAATGCCCATGAGGTGAGAAGCTTCATGGGGCTAGTAGGTTATTATCGGAGATTTGTGGAGGGATTCTCCAAAAATAGTGAAACCCATCACCACTTTGCAGCGCAAGGGGGTCAGGTATGAATGGATAGAATAATGTTATAGTGCATTCATTGAGCTTAAGAGGTTACTAACTAGTGTGCCAATTCTACAAGTGTCGGATATGGAAAAGGACTTCACAGTATGCACGGATGCCTCGAAGCAAGGGTTGGGGGCCATGCTAATGTAGGATGGAGGATTGATAGCTTATGCGTCCACAAATTTGAAGAAACATGAAGAGCTATATGCAACTCATGATTTAGAGTTGGCATTTGTAATGCTAGATATGAAACTTTGGAGGCACTATCTGGTAGGGTGAAAATTTGAGCTCAAAACAGACCATCAAGGTTTAAAACATCTCTTCACTCAAAGGGATCTAAATGTCAGTCAAAGGCGATGGAGCGAGTTTATGATTGAATATGATTTTGGTATTTCATACATCAAGGGAAAGGAAAATGTGGTCGCAGATTCCTTGAGTAGGAGACCACATATCTTCTCCTTAGTACCCTTAAAGGTGAATCTGAGGGAACATGTGTTGACACAACTCCAAGGAGACAGTTGGTATTTAAAGGTTACTTCAAACCTTCAGAGTGGGAGGCAGTTATATCCAAAGTGTGAAGGATATAGTCTGGAAGCAGACAGACTATTGAGATATCGAGGAAGGATGTACAGCCCTAAAAATGGGGATATTCGAAGCATCATACTGAAGGAAGCCCATAGAGCACTTTATTGTGCACATCCGGGTATGAAGAAGATGTATGCAGACATGAGGAAGCTCTTCTTTTGGGTAGGCATGAAGCATGATGTAATCCATTTTGTCGCCAAGTGCCTAGAGTGTCAACAAGTGAAATCTGACCACCATCACCTGACAGGCCTCCTACAACCACATGATGAACCTATGTCCAAGTGGGAAGTCATTTCTATGGATTTTGTTGTGGGGTTGTCGCTCACATCTCATAGACACAATGCCATTCTTGTGATAGTAGATAAGTTAACCAAGAGTGCTCATTTTATTCCGGTTAGAGACACTTACGATGTCACTGACGTGGCATGTGTGTTTTTAAATGAGTTTATCCACTTGCACGGGATACCTAAGAAGATCATTTCAAATAGGGACTCTCGATTCACTTCTAGGTTTTGGACAAGTTTGCAGTCAACGTTGGGGACTCGGTTGAACTTAAGCATAGCTTATCATACTGAAACAGATGGGAAAACTGAGAGAGAAAATCAAGTCATGGAAGACATGCTCAGGATGTATGTCATGGATAATCAAATCCAGTGGGAGAAGTACCTACTTTTGGTAGAGTTTGCCTACAATAACATTTTTCATAGCTCCATCAGAATTCCACCCTACGAAGCTCTATATGGAAGGCCATGCAGAACGTTGTTGAGTTGGGATAGGCTAGAAGACCGAGTAACAGTTGGTCCATAAATGATTCAAGAGATGGAGGAAGAAGTGATTTAGATTAGGCAGAGACTAAAGGAAGCACAGGATAGGCAAAATAGTTATGTGGATGCACACAGGACCGACCGAAGTTATGAAGTGGGAGACCAGGTTTTCATTCGTATCAGTCCTAATAAGAGTACCATACGGTTCGGGAAGGGGACAAAGTTGTCACCTCTATTTATAGGACCATTCAGAATCCAAGAGAAAATTGGACCCGTTGCCTATCGTCTCGTACTGCCACCCCACTTGCAAAAAAATCATAATGTATTTCATGTATCTGTTTTACGTCATTATGTTGCTGATGAATCACGTAAACTAAATTGGAAGGAATTGTAGGTATTAGACGTGGGAACTCTCACGGTAGAAGCATTACGCATATTGGACCGTAGAGACCGACAGCTCAGGAACCATTTGGTAGACCAAGTTAAGGTCCAGTGGGACAAGTATATTCCAGGATCTGCTACTTGGGAAGATGTCGAGACACTACGACGAGACTATCCCTCACTTTTTTTTACCACCTAGAGAATATGTTTATTGAAGGTTGGGTGTATGTAACACCACCTTTGGACTTAGACAGACAGGATTACCTGAGGCCTATATACTTTATTTTCTATTCACAGTGAAACTTTAAGATGTATGAACATTTATGAATGTTTAAATGTTATTGATGATGATGTATATAATGCAGTCTACTATGTGAATGTAAAATTTTATGAATGTTTAAATGTTATTGATGATGATGTATATAATGTGACATATTGTGAGAATGAAAAAGTTTATGAATGTTTAAATGCTATTAGAATGATGTTGGATATGATGTAATCTATTTTGGTAAATGATAATCTTATGAATGGGTGTCGAAATTGAATAATGGGATATTATGGGATCTATTTCTAACTTGAAAACATTGATGTTAAGTTGTTGGTACAAGGATACCGAATTGAAATGATGATGGTATGCAATTACATGATAATAATGCATAGAAATGTATGAGTTTGTGTTACAGACTAATCTGCAGGTTATGAGCTATGAAATAGCCAAGGGATAATGATGATGAAAGTGGATATCATGACCACTAGCCGAGAAACATTATGGTATGAATATTTGCATGTGAAATTATATTGGTTTGGATGCATTGCTATGATATGTGGACCAGTGCAAGATTTCAGGTGATGAGGCTGCCCAAAACTGAATAAATGATGGCAAAACGCCCAGCAACACAGTGCCACTATATATTCAATTGTAGGGTGTGGACCCTAGTTATGATTAGGAGGGTGGAGGCATTTCCCACTGTGTATCCTCTGAAACCTGAAGTCATGGGAGGACGGTGTTAGATCATGCTCCCTAAGAAATGTGATGATGATTGTCAGTTGCCTACTGGGGAAGCTTGGTCGAGATAGTGACACTTCCACTTACGGGTTATATTTGGAGTTAGGTCAATATAGTTGACGCTGCAAGATAGTCCAGCAGAGGAAGGATAAGAATGGAGATGGAAGTAAGTTAGGGAGGAAGGATGAGTAGAAATAGTCGATAAAGTATGGAGATTTGTCTGATGGTGAAATTCAATGTTTTCCCTTCTAAAAAGAAAATGTTTATATATGAATATTCATAATTACGTAACTAAACCACATCTGTCTAAATAAAATTGTTGAACCGGATAATTGTAATTAAAGTATTTCTCAAACATTTGATTGGTTTATTGTCTTTTATAAAAGACTAGTCTTGTTCATTGGATTGGATGCATACATAAATTACTAAAGGGTGATAGTTATTGATTATTAGTTCATGCAAGAGACTTGTATGTACTAGCTACACATGCATTTCTTGTACATGTACACTAGTATGTATGAACTTTCTTGACTTACATACTAATAATGTTGGTTGATTGTTATGAATGTATGAACCATGTTTCTTTTCCTTTGTACCATGAGATACCTTAACTTCGGGACAAAGTTTCCTGAAGGGTGGGTGTATGTAACAACCCTCCTTAAATAGATGTATAGGGATTATTAATTATAATTAATTTGATAATCTCACTGTCCTAATATGTTAGTTAAACAATAATTATTTCTTAATAATATTAACAAATTAATTATTATTAATTATTTGTTCATATATGTCAATGATTAGATAATTATTAATTGACTCATTAATTATTTGAGTAAAGAATTAAAGGGGCTAATAGTTTAATGTATTAAAGACTTACATATACGGGGGGAAGAAACATTAAATAAGGGGATAATACATTAAATATAGGGATAAGACATTACTGAAGGGGATAAGGTAATAAAGGAGGGATAAGGAAATTAATGAGGGGGAAGAGAGTCAATGAAGGGGAGGATATGACGGGGAAAGAGGAAGACAAGAAGGCATCATGTGAGGAGGGGGAAGGAAGAATCGGGGAGGGGAGACTGTAGTTCTGGTCATTTTAGATTTTCTGGTTCTGTTGTTGGGTTCTGCTGTTTTGGGAAACTATTTCAAGGGGAACTAGTTTGTTGGGAGTTTTGGGCATGGGGGCCAGGATATCCTTACGGTATCCTATAGCTAGTGTGTCGGACAGGCTGCTCCTAGCCGGCAGGGAGGAAAACTCGGTTTTGGGTAGTGTTTGACACAGTTTCAACTTCAGCAAAGGACAACCAGATCAATAGGGGAAATAGCATCAGAAGCAAGTATTTTATTATGAATTACTGAGTTATTTTCATGCTGTAGATAGATTTTAATTTCTGCAAAATATTTATGCTTATATGCTGGTGAATGAATTATTTATGCTAATTGAAATGAATTATATATTTAACTGTACGAAATTTTGGAATTAAATAAATTAGGTTTCTACAAATGAATACTTAGATAAATTTGTTTTGATATTTATTGATGATATGCTAATTTATTCTATAACGACCCGGTCATTACGAAAACAAACAACGTACATCGGGTCAATTTTTTTTTCTTTTGGAGTTGTGCTAGGAATTTAAAGCATCAATTAAACATTAAAATTCAGTGCGTGCAAGGAGTTTAATTACTCGACTAGTCATACATCAAAATAATGAATTGTTTGCATGTATTCTATTCAAATAATCTATCGGTTATACATCAAGAAATTAAGTGCATGAGAAAATAATGAATAATTCAATCATTCGTCAACAAGATTAAAAGTGCATTAGTAACCAAATTTAATTCGATCAAGCATTCATCAATATTCTAGGTGCAATAGTAATATAGCTATTTATACATCATAATTTATCAAATAATGGAGCAAGGAAATAGTAATTTTCATTGTGGCGTACATTCCCATCACTTAATGAGACAAAACAAACTAGTTGTATCAGCCACAGTATAAGTTAAGCCGCAAAGCATACTACTTCAATTAATTTTCCAGACGTAGAAGCAGATATCTACCTACTTCTAGGCACGTGATTACCTGACCAATTATATAAAAAATAATCATTATATCAAGGTGCACACATGATCTATGTACAATTTAAACATAATGCACAACAACACAACATGCACAAATAATCTAAGAACTTTAAAAATCAAATATTAAAATTATTTAGTTCACACAATTAATCTAAAACTTAGACATTCATCGATGCTAAACATTGACTGTGCAATAGTAATTAACCCTTTAATTCATGGCACAACATAAATCAAGAATTCAATCGATCATACATCTAGGTTATTCATAGCGTTATCGTAATCTAGTTGAAATCAATCATGAATTTAAAAGGAAACCATAAATGGAAGCATTCAAATATCAATCGCGACTAACTTAAATATGCAAGGTAAATACATTAGTTACTTTTCGTTTCCTCTAAAGACTAATATCTAACCAACATAAATTCATAAGCGCAAGAAGCCTAACTTTAAAATCATCATTTAAAACATATAATTTGGTGCACACAGAAGTCTGACTCAAAAGTGCCTTATATCCTACGATTGAATTGAATGCCCACATTCTACTCAATAGTAAACTAGCCCTATTCTTATTATAATCAACAAGGACCTTTCAATCAGTTTATTATCCTAGGTTTGTTTTCCAAGACCCTGTCACCACTAAGTTGTCACTTATTTTAACTTTAATAGATGTATAGAGGAGTATTTTCCATTTAAAAAGGGTGCTAGTAATCAATAAATCAACTACACCTTTCTTAAGTTCTCTAGTTCAATAGTAAAACAAAAAGAACCATAAACCTTTAGAATGTAAAATATTTTATCTTAATATAGTTTAAAATACAATAATACTCGACTAATCTAAATAGGAAAAATCCCATTCTTCACTCAACGAATAATATCCTCCCCACTTTCTATTTTTAAAATACACAAAATGTTAAATTTTACCTCTATTTTAATACACCTTTTATCATAAGCATAGCCAAACTGAATAAATGTAGCGAAGTTATAATTGTTATCTGACACTTGCGCTCTGTCCTTATCCTTCTTTCTAATAGTTGAGACCTCACCGGTACCTCCCATCCAACGCTAGGGGTACTCTTATTGTAATGTACCTCAAATTTATCATAATAATAAAAAAATTCTTTGGTACATTATTTACCAGTTATCTTCATTTAATCAACTCGTATGATGGGTACTTACATTTTCTTTTTGATTTGAATAACCTTATGCCATACTAACTTAACACTTAAGAGAGGTTCCCATCGAATACAAGTATTTTTCTAACTCATATGTTACTATATAGATATTAATACAATACACGTATCCACCTATACACTAGGATTTGAATTTCAATTCCCTTGTTTAAGAGAATTAGGCTATTTGGATTTTGCACATAAGTTTATATCCCTCAGAGTTAATGCTTGTACTCCTACCTAGTTGTGTCAACATCAAAATTCAAATGCTGAATGTAATACGTATCAGGAATAGGTTTAAGGATATTAATGATGATTTATGAGTGGTTTCAATGTGTTTTTCTTTGATGCCTTCATTTTAGTTATGATACAATTCGTCTCCACCATAATGAATTGAACCCTGACCAATTTCGCACCATTCTCAGTGTAACTAAACTAACTAAACCTCCTCTTCATGTTGGGGTAACGGAAAGATAACTTCAATGACAAAACTTTAGCAACTGATTAGTTTCATTGGATAGTCATGGATTTACTGTTATTAACTTCACGTCTTTAGCATTACGCGAGATGGATGTACCTATCAGGAGGAGTTAAGGCTCTATCCTGAAATTAATTAGGGTCCTCTTAAACATCAGTCCTGATGACTCTCCCACCTGTTCTTCCCAATCCTGGTGCGCCAACTTTTCCCTAGCGCATGGATTGTACCTCTCATGCTGTAAAGAGTGGTATTCATCCCTCTTATGTTTAGGCAGTCTCTCTTCTGCCCTTGTGACTCTGAAGGAGAGGGTTTTGTATTACGCATTCCTCCACAGGGAAAGGCTATCACCTCTGCGGGCAAACTTTGGTGAAGTCAACAGCAACATTCGACTACCTGGTAAGTTTTCTAAGGGAACTGTTGTATCTCATGTTCAAAAACAGAATTCACTGTTTGGTTCATATAAAGAAAAAGTTTACTTCTTGTAACCTTTACTGTGAACTTAAATTCCCCCTTTGTCAGGCTGCTAAATTGAAGCTTTTAAGTGACCTGAAACACTAAATTGTCAAACCAGGATTGGTAAACTTCGAGTTGATACACAGTATGTGTAGGCAAGCATCTAGTCTCTATCTGAATTCTATCCTAAGAAGAAAACACACACCTATTCTGAGAACTTGAATTTTAATAACTATCTTGAAACTGAGCATTTCCTATTTAAATCATCAACAGAAAAACACTCTTGTGCTCAAATGTTGGTACTGCTATTTCTATTCAAAAGTGTGGTTCCACAAGATTATTTTATCTCTATGCCCAATCATATACCATCATCACTTCTATTCCAGCTATGACACAAAGAGTATTTTCGAAAATGCATTCAATCTGGTCATCAAAATGAATCTAAAGCTAGCTATAGGAAAACAGAGTATTATGCTACTAACCGGTACCAGGAGCTCCTTTCGTTCTAACTGTAATCTAACTATTCTAACCAGGCAAGGTAACCACTGTCTAACAAAGCCAAGTGCATGCTAATTCTGAGTTATGTTCGAATTGGAAGTGAAAACCAAATAACCACATGCATATTCTAAACCCTACAGGCATCGGTTCTGCATTTAACACTCAGCAACGTCAAAGATAACAGTACGCTAGAATGATTCAAGTGAGGAATATATAAACACGATTCTGAAACATCCAAATCGATGTCATGCTATGAGTTGCAGGTATACCATTCAGATAAACAAATGCCAATATGCTAAAACAACTAGATCTATGAGCGTTAAGCTACCTCATATGCAAGTTCTAAAGCATTAAAATGAACTAAGTCTATAACAACATAAAACTAAATCTATTGCAAAATAAAACATCGGCTTGCACCGGTTTGGCGGGCCCAACCAAACGGCACAACGCTGTTAGTAACAACCAGAGCCAACTACAACATTCTATTCATACATCGTATAATCATTAACTCAAAAGAGAATGCTTCAAATCGTATATCAATCGAATACCATAACACACAGCAGTCTTTATTCAAAAATAGGTTCACGACATAACACAGTTCAACATAATCCAATAACAATAACAAAAACAACCCGTTCTCAGGAGTGAACACAGGTTTATATCCAAATCCTTCTGTTTGTAACAGTCTAAAACAAAGGTACGTAAAAACAAATGGATCTCTGATCCGAGAATAGTCTTGCAATCAAACTGAAAACGTATTTCACATCTTCGTGACACGTAGTGTCACGAAGTGTGAACGATGGAGAATAATCGATCCAGGCTTCATGATATTTTCGAGCACTCTGTGGCAATGACTCCAGCTGTCCTGCGAATCTTTCTATCTTTCATTCGAACCATAACGAACACCATAACGCACAGATCTCAAACGGATCCATCGATACCTCCACGAGTGCGAGTTGGTACCTGGTACCAACATCCTGTTCCAAGAATAGCAGTGGTACCTAACCCAAACGATATTAATTCCAATACCAATTTAAAGCATTAAAGTGCATAAAAATAGCTTGAAATTCAAAGATACCTTAGATGACCCCTTTGAATGGTAGGGAGATGTTAATTATGTCAAAATGAGGTCAAAAGGGTGGTACTGGCATATAAATGGAGGTCTGTGGTATATAATATAGGCAAAGAGCATGGTCAAAACCGGGGACCAACATACCCCCACACTGAAGTCCTTGCCTGTCCTCAGGCAACAAAAAATCAAAAAAAACCGGTAGCCATCAAAGGGTTACAACAGCTGCAACCAGCATCTGTAGCCTTTCCTGCTTCTTCAGATTCCTAATTTCTTTCTCAAGGACCCTGTTGATTATAACATGCTTCCTAGCAATCCTCTGAAACTATTTGTTCTTCTTGGAAATATCCTTGTTCCTCTGTTTTAGTCTTTCAACTTTGGATAAGAGGTGGTTTACCCTGAGCTTTAGGAGTTCGTTTTCGGTTTTAACATGTCTGTCCAATACCCGGTACTCATGCAACTTTTCCTTTAATCTTTTGTTCTTGCTCTCTAGCTTCGCCACCATTGGCTTCAAGGACCGACTGGAGGAGAGCTCGCAATGGGTTTCAATTGTTTTCTCCTGTCCGGGCTGTGCTGGAGGGCTAGACGCATGGGTAAAATCTTCGGGACTCTGAGCAGGGGTGTGAAAACTATCGGCATTATGGTCTGAACTGAATTCAGGAGTAAATTGATCTGGGCTATGCTCACAAGTGTCAACTGGGTCAAAATTATGGTCTGGGCTGAGTTCATGGGTGAACTCATGTGGGCTTTGTTCATAGGTGTTAGCTGGGCTAGGTTCGAGAGTGGGCTCTTTTGGCATCTGAACAGAGGTACCGGTTGGTAGTTAGGTGGACTCATTCTGCACAATTTTCTTGGGTGTAGTGACCTGCCGATTGGTTCTTCAGTTTTTTCGAATGAGCTGGGACAAAGTCCAGGTCATCTCAGATGGCTCCGAGGCCTCCTCGTGACTGTCTATGCTTTCCAATATTTCTTGCGTGGGGTAGCTGGGTACCGAGTCATCCATCCCCAACAATACACTTTTACATTTCCTCTTCGGGTTCCTTCTAGGCTTATCAACTGACTCGGCTAGTTCCTCCACATCGATTATGTTCTCGGTAGTTGGGGGAGAACTTGGGGCTTCGATGTCCGCTTCTATAGGTGTGGTGGCCTTCCCAGTTTCAGCATTGGTTTCTACCTCGTCATGAATTGGAGGTTCGGGCTCGGGGTCCCTAGCAGAGTCTTTAGTTAGGGTTTTGAGTTTCTTTATCTTGGGGTTCGGCTTCTTGTGTGGGGAAACATGCTTCACCTTCTTAGCTTTCGACTGGGTACGAGCGAGGGTTTTTGCAGTAAAGAGGTCCCAAGTCTCTTGCTTTTTCGATAGTTCAGAAGTGATCAATATTTTAACTAACCCGAAGTGAAATAAACTCCCCCGAAACTCACTAACCCTTTGGACCTGTTCGGCCATCGTTTTCAAACTTTTTAACAAGAAAAATGGTATGTTCAGTGGAGTACCTGTGAAGTGTAACAGCAGTCGGGTGTGGAAGGGGAATATAATGGTATATTGACCCTTGCACGTTAAATAACGCTAGAGGATGATCAAAACTTGCGCCCCTTGTGGCTCCATCTAGGTCCGCGACGTTCCCTCAGACCATTTTGTGTTCCGGTACTGAGGTTTTAACAATTGCGCACAGAGCTCCTTATCCACCGATTGTCCCTTCGTCCAACTCTGGCCTGTGGTGGGTAACTGAATTGCCTCTGCAATGAACTCCTCTGTGACCCTGAACTCAAGTTCGCCCACCTTGGCGGTCTCACCATCGAAATGCAGCGCAAACTGGAGTGTGATTGCATCGTTAAACCCATCAAATTTGTTTAGAAATGGTTCCCACCCTGCTCGCTTAAATATATCTCTCGTTGCCCCATATTCCGGGAGGGATTCCAGGTCAACGTATGTTTTTGGTTCGTGGCGGTTGGCGACCATAGCTCTTCTTGGCATAACAGGGAGAGTCGATCGGTA
This sequence comes from Picea engelmannii, assembly GCA_009831015.1. Classification (NCBI taxonomy): domain Eukaryota; kingdom Viridiplantae; phylum Streptophyta; class Pinopsida; order Pinales; family Pinaceae; genus Picea; species Picea engelmannii. The sequence continues at coordinate 560,296 of ML777868.1, forward strand.
GCAGCGGAGGTTGGATGAGGGCGACGAGAGCGATGAAAGGGGAGAATGCGATAGGGAATGTGGTGAAAAGAATGGTCGGGATGAAAACGATATGAAAAGATTTGAATTCTTGTGGAATTAGATAGGGTGTCAGATCATGATGGAGGTCGTACGAGGGTGTAGAGTTATTATAACCGAGTCAAATAGAAATAAGTCCCGGTAATAGTGGATGTTCATGACACGAAATGGCATGGTAGATTAGTTTACTAGGTACAGGTCGTGGAAATAATGAAACGCTATGGAGTGATTAAGGTACCTTTAGTTCAAACATTAATATGCAGATTAATACAATAAATCGATACGAACTT
>ML777868.1:577088-596169 GCA_009831015.1 Picea engelmannii
GTACTCCTTCACCGTCATCAACTTCTGTCTCAGGTTCTGCATGCGCCTGAACAGAGTGATCTGGTAGTCCCTCGGAATGAACTTCGCCTTCAACTTGGCGATCATCCGATCCCAGCTTTTGATCTTTTGCTTGCCTTTGGAACTCCTGTTTGCCTGCAGCTCGTCCCACCATAAGGCTGCATGTCCCTTCAGCTTCGTGACGGCATGCCTTACCTTCTTGTCTTCTTCAATATCCTCATAATCGAAGTAGGTGTCGAGTGCTCGGATCCAATCCAACAGCTCCTCAACATTTAGACTTCCTTCGTAGATGGGAATGTCCATTTTTGTCTTCGAGCTCATCCTCGAAATGGCTTTTATCAACCTCTCTGTCGAGGCATCTTCTGCAGTGACCTCTTCTTGGTCGTGTCCAGCTTCCTCTTCAACCTCAGGATTGCTGAACTCTGCTGTACCAGCTCCACGCCTCTGGGTGGCCTCCATATCTTCGAGTCTCGCCCTGAGATCTCGTATTTGTCGCTCCATCTCCGGATTCCCTGCTGGATTTCCTGCTTGCCTGCCTCTTCTTCGTGCGTCCCTGTCCTCGCGATCAGGAGACTGCCTCTCTCTCCTGGGCGGCATTATATCTTCTCTATCCCTGCTTCAGAAGAAAATAACTCCTCTTCCTTTCACCTGAATACCCAACAAGTTCCAGGCTCTGATACCACTCTGACGCAACCTCTGCCCTCGACGGCACAGTCGCTCCACCAGGACCTTCTTTTCCCGTGGCCCGAAGAGTCGACGCTCTTCCAACTCCCTCGGGAGGTCTTTACCCACAGTTTCCTCCGTCAATCCTTGCTCTTAATCTAACGAAGGATCGGTTCTCGCGGCTTCGCGAATCCCGCGGCCAGGAATTTGACTCTCGGGTTCCGAGACCCGAGTCTCCCAGTCAGCGTTGACCCTATCTCTATTTGTCGGGACCTCGCACTCTCGCAACTCGCGACTCTAAGCCAGCGAACGCTCAACCCCTGAGATTCGAAGTCCCGAGATGCCCACGACTCGGAATCTCACGATCTCACCCACACCATTTCTCCCTGCTGTCGTTAGCCCCCATAACATTCAACGCCAACACTCTCTCATGTTATGGTGGGTCTTACTTTGCGACTATTGCAGTTATTTTTGTCATTTGCCGAAGACCTCTGAACTTGGTAGGGCCATCAATGCCCACATCATCGTCGCTTCTTATTACCGCGATCATTGTCGATTATTCAGAGTATGTTCCTTTGCAGAATTGTCTTATGCCTTTATCATTACCACCCCCGAGGGCGCTACAGTTGTCTACACCAACACTTTCGTCATCTTTTTTCAGAGTTACATAAAAACGAGCATGGGGCATGCCCGCCTCGTTTGTACACTGTTGTATATTTTTTTCTGCACGTCTCTCAGAAGGTTGGGTCCTACCGATTCCTTTTTTCTCCAACGGATCGCTCCAAACGGTCCCACTATTGCTCTCCCTTACAAAAACATTCTCAGTAGAAGAAACGTTGATGGATTTCGGCTATACGTATGCTCCTAACCTCATCCATCAGGGGGCATCTATTATCACCGAAATTTCATCTGCACATGGCGACAAGAACTCCGCATCATCAAAACAACAATGAAGTCATTCATGGCACTGGATTAATTTCACAGTAGTCCAGAAGGGTAAAAAACTATACAAAGTAACCAAAAATTGAAGGGCGCTTCACAGTTGTTTTGTGCGCGCGCACATGCGCAGGACAAAAACGTACTCTGCGCGCATGCGCGCACGATGTGCGGTTGTCAACGACAAAACTCGCGCACCTGCTAAAACGACGCATTTATTGAATTGGCTGGCCTCTCAACCGCTTACGAACCGGCTCCCAATCTTATTTGACTCCCAAATTCGAGCCGAATCCATAGGGTAGGCGGGTTAATGACCTAAGGAATCCCTAAAGGGCCCCTTTTCACACTTTGAAGAGGTTACATAATCGCCCGGTGATCTGCTATAAAAAGCCATGAAGATACATTGTTTTGGCAAGGAATTCCAGGTATTGTTATGCTGTTAAGATTGTCAAGGGCTCATTCTTTGACGATAGCACATTGGCAACATCTCATAGAGCCATTCGCCTATCAATTGAGCGGATGTGCTGGGAGTTCTTTCACCATCAGTCCCATTTCTTCGCATTGTAAGGAAAGCAAGTTTGTGAGGGCCTCAAGAGCCTTCCTTTGGGGGAAGAAGCAACCACAGTTCCCTTCCTTCATCGTGCTCTGGTTTCATCAATTGGTCATCTCAAAACCATTGGTGATATCGGTGTATTTCTTGTGTTTATTGTTTCTTTATCCATATGCTAAGAGTTGTAGTTTGTTTTTATTTAATTCTTTCTTGTAGTTTGTTCTGTATTCTCTAACCTTTCCTTCCACAGCTGTCATGCCCTACAAGACCCAATAGGGCATGTAAGCACCCTCGATTTTCTCACCATGTGACGAATTGGGTGCGAACATTTAGCATGACCTTAGGAAGCTCATATTGTTACGTAGAGTTTACTCCCTCAACTGGTTACTCTTCCAGTACCTATGGAGAGTTTGATTGATGCCTCCTACATCTCAAAGTTTCATCATTGAGTCAATGTTGCCAGTGTCTTCCATATGTCTCATGCTTTTGTCCAAATGATGTCTATCAACCTGTGTCATCCATTCCTCAAAACTCTTGAATTTACATGTCAGCCATACCCTCAGTGTGTCTCAGAGTTACATGAAGTTGTAACATCCTATTATGCACCCTAGCCCTACTTTCCTCATTGGTAGGTAACCTTGAACCCAATAGTCGACATTTCATCATTGGTTGTTGACTGGGGGGTTTCCCTTGTGTTCGACGACAAGAAATCTATTCACACATTGGGATTCATGTAGTGTCTTCGATGCCTTTAGCCTTATTGGTGGTTTCCTTGCCTTTGTCAGTAGTTTTCCTTATTGGCTGATATTCAGAGGGTCTTTTTTGTGTACCACTTGCATATGACACACACGAAAGATGCATATGGTTGTTATTTCATGAACATGAGCTTCATCTGATTTCCTCCAAAACATCAAGCTCCTTCTTTGTACCTCGTGATGAATGATGAGATATGCCTCAATTCTCTCCTTTCAATGGGTATCCTTCCATCAACTTCGCCCATCTATTATGGAAATGAGACCTAGAGTCATATGAGTACATAGAGGCTTGCAGTCATTAGTGGCAGGTTGTCCCGCCATCGACAGTTGGGAATACATCAATGTCCCCTGATCGATGGATTATTCAAGTGTTCTACCCCGACACCTTATTCACACATGTAATAATGTACTTGGTGTCTTTATACCTACTTTCATTATCGGTAGGTTGCCTCACATTTTTTAATGGTATACCTTAATGACCGATAATCAAATGAAGTCTCATTGTGTTCGACCTCAACTCCTTTATTCACATGATGTATACTTGCACCTTTGGTGGATTGTGTATAAGACTTGAAGACATAAGTTCATAGTTGCATATTTCATGAGCTATTGCTATATTTCATTGGACCAGTACCTATGTGACTTCAGTGACCATGGGAGATCAGATTGTACTCCATTGTATACATACATCTTCAGACTGATTTTGAGATTGGTTTTATTGGGCCTTGTTCTTGACTATGACAACCTTTGGCATATATCCACCTTTGTATATCATACTTATGGCCATGAAAAATTGTTTGGTATATTTTCACATGGATCTGTAGTGTAATTCAAATTGGCATCCATGTGTGCAAAGTCAGTACAGATTGTAATATTCTCATGAGCAGCTAGTTCTTCCATATGGGTCTCCATTCTTCCACTTCTAGATATTATAATGTATTTCAACCATGAAATATACTCCTTTGACCTCACACATTAGGGGGCATCTGTTATAGCAAGATTTTCCTCACCTTATGCAGATTTTTCCAGAAGGCCTTTTTGCATTTGCCAATGTAGACTTGAAGTCCCTTTTTGCAAATCCCAGAGATAAAAAAAACAATTTTCCACATATATGTGCCTTGACAGCTATACAACATGCATATACAGAGGTTGCACCACTACAACCTGCTTACATCAAGTTTTGTGCCCAAAATTAAAAAAATAGTGTCAGGTTTCTATGTCACATCACATGATCCATGATCCTTGACCTTCCATATACTTGAAACGTTCTGAATTGACCCTTCAGTTCCACTTGAAGGGTACAAATGGGACATATCCGACATATGTAAAAGAGGATAAGAATTCAAATTTGAGAGAAAATTTACTCTGGAGAAATCATTCACTTCATATTGAGTCTGCATCCCTTTTTCCTTTTAACTTTGAACACATTGTTCAACCCCCAAGCTCTTCCCTAATTAATTGAGAACCTCATTGTCTCTCTTATATGAGCTTGAATTTGGTGGATGATTGAAGTGGTGGAGGCCCAACTAGAAGGGACTTACTTTCTCGGTTCCGAACCATGCAGACACGAAATCTTGTAATTCATTCACTTATGTTTATTACATTTTAATAGAAATACTCTTTTCTCGTCCAGTTAATATCTTGCAAATATTTGAGTTGTTAGTCCATGGGCATATTTTTTATGAAAATTAAAGGATTATTTTGTTGAATGTGCTAACTTTGTATATCATCACCATATGCTTTTGTTTCTTGGTTGTTGAGGACAAGTTTCAGTTGTATCTCTTTGAGTCAAGTGATCAACGATGGATTTCATCAAACGTCTGGACGAGGTAGGATCTTTATCTTGTTTCGTTAGCATAGTTTCGTATATAGAATATATGAGATTAGAGTTTATTTCTGCAGTTTTTTATGTCTATTTTGGTTTACCCCTAGCCATAGAGATATTTTCCTTGTAACAATATGGAAACATATATCTTCGATGCTCTTTTATTAAATTGGTTCGTACTCTATAATACATTTTTTCCCCATGGTTTTGGGATTGATATTTTATCGGATACACCCTTGTGGGTTGCATTTGTAACCATATCCATTCATAATGTGTTCGTTTATATGTGATTTATATGGAGGGGTTAATGGTGTGTTGCAGGTGTTAATGTGAATGGTTGTAGGTTGTAATGCATATCTTCTTGGTGTTGAAGTTTATTTTGTTTTCATCATCACTAGATTTTTTCTTATGTTTTGGCCCTTACATGCATATTGAAAGGCTTGCCTGACCCTAGAATGTTTCACTTTATTTAGTTATTTCCTAGTGTGGAAGGGTTTTTGGTTAACTCTAACTTGGTAATTAGATTTGGGATTGATATTTCTAATGAGATAGCTCAAGGAATTGCATAGTGTATTAGTGATTTTACTTTCAAATTCAAAAAGTATGAAAAGATCAATATTATAATGGTAATAATTTTACATCTTTTTAGTTTCTTCAATATTCTAGGTGAGCACTATCAGGCCAGGAATGAATAACTTTATGGATTGAATTGGTTTTCATTAAAGTGAGCCATACATTAATACAATGATAAGTGACCTTTTCTTTCATCTTCCAATAGGCTCAAATGACTCTATCTATTCACCTATGAATCTTAATATTTCTACAAAAATAATATTTACAATAAAACTTATAGTGTATCGTAATATCAAGGATTATGTATCTAACATTCCCCCCTTGGTCTGAGGGGATGTTTTCGTTAGAATATAGAGGATTGTGCTCGTTTAACCATTGACGATACCATCGTCACCCAACCACATGCCTTAAGCCACCCTCCGAGCACCTTGACCTTGACTGAGAAGAGAATTTTGGCTGCAATCTATAGCCAAGAGAGGCTAAATGCACCAAGCAAAAGAATAGAAACTAAACTGAACAGATGATCCCACCCTGAAGCTAGCGCACCACTCTCCCATCTTTCCTAGAAAACCTGTGCACCAAACTGCTGCTGCCTGCAACTGCCTGCGCAGATATTGCTCTCACTGCAACTGCTGCGATGACAAATAATGAAACTGGCACCCTGTATTTATAGTGAACTGGCCAGTCTAACTGGGGCCGACCTGGCCAGTCTAACTGGGCCGACTTCTCCTTCTGGGCATCAATAAATTCAATATAAATATATTTGTTCAGCTGAAAACTTGTCTAGGGTTTCCTTCAATTATTTGCTTCCTTCCGAAGGATTCTAATCTCATCATAGGTCATAATAGAGGTTCATACCTCCCAAAGATACCATAATATTAACACTCCCTCCTAGCTAGAGAGGTATGGTCTTGAGCACACCAAACCATTCAACTGGTAGCACCACGAGAACCTGTCATTATTATCCGACTGGATAATCTCCTATGACAACTGGAACAATATAAATTTATAGAACACACCTGTGTTTATTCCAGTAGTACAGAACTACTCAAACTTTGTGAAACACAATCACAAACTGTCCTTCATAACAAATAGCAACCTGCATATAAACAATGTTATGATAAAAACTGTATCATCTGGGCCAATCTTTCATTCACATATGTGAGATCTGAAAGAATGTATGCCACCACAGTAGTCTTCATCTGCATAGAAACAAGGTTATGATAAAACTGAATCATCTGGGCCAGTCTTTCACTCACGTCTGTGAGATCTGAAAGAATGTCTGCCCTCAGTATAGAATATCAACACTGGGCTTTCTACCCCATTATTCTCAACCAAGGAAGAAGGATTGTTTTTTATTTCTGAACCTAGACCATTTCCCACCCTGGGCCATTCTTCCGACACTAAACAAAGTGTAACCTGGAGAGAATGAGTCTACCCTCGAGAAATACTTGGACCATTCCTTACCCTGGGCCATTCCTCTGACACTAAACAAAATGTAACTTGGAGGGAATGACTTTGCCCTAAGGAATGACTGTCCTGGACTATTCCCCACCCTGGGCCATTCTTCCGACACTAAACAAAGTGTAACCTGGAGAGAATGAGTCTACCCTCGAGGAATAACTATCCCTGATTGCTGAGCCTGGACTACTCCCCACCCTGGGCCATTCCTCCCACACCAAACAAGGTGTAGCCTGGAGTGAATGAGTCTTCCCTCGAGGAGTAACTGTCCGAACCGTTCCCCACCCTGGGCCATTCCTCCGACACTAAACAAGTGTAACCTGGAAAGAATGAGTCTACCCTCGAGGAATGTCTGTCCTGCATCAACCTCCAAAACGGACGATTCTTCGAAATTGCTCACAACTGTGAACTTCGAAAGAATGACTGCCCGACGAGGTTGACCATTCTACTTGACCACTACTCAGAGTGACTGCCAAGGAGAATGACTGTCCTAGACCACTCCCCATAATGGGAAGTCATTGTCTATGATACATCAGCAATCAATCTGCCTCCCATGTTAACTACAATGGGAAGCCACTGTCCGTCAGAAATCTCAATCCACTTTTCAAACAGGAAAGCATATGTCCAATCTGGACTCTTACAAAAATAAATAACATTTTCAATTCTCCCTCCTAACTGGAGAGTTATTTTAATCACATAAATAAACATTTTTGCATACCTTCTCTATCCTAGAGAGTCTTCCCTTTCAGCTAAGGGAGTTATTTCCACAATCCCCATCTTCTCTCGGAAATATGCAAACTTGATTCTGGAAAGAGGCTTTGTCAGGATATCTATTGTCTGCTCATTAGTGGGGATATACTCGAGCTTTAACTATCCTTCCTAGACTTTATCTCGGATAAAGTAGTATTTGATCTCAATGTGCTTCGACCTTTCATGAAATACTGGATGCTCAGATAATATTATACAACTCTGATTATCACAATATATAGTGGTCGATTCTGGAGTCTGATCAAATAAATCGGATATTAACTTCCTTAGCCATACTGCTTATGTGCATGCTTCACAAGCTACCATATACTCTTCTTCTGATGTACTAAGTGCGATAGAGTTTTGCTTCCTGCTGCTCCAAGATATCATAGCGGATCCCAAGATGAAACACATACCTGAAGTACTCTTTCTGTCTTCTGCACTTCCTGCCCAATCAGAGTTTGTGAATCCATGAAGTTGGATATCACTGGATGCGGTATATTTTAAGCCATAGTTTATTGTCCCACGAATATATCTTAAGACATGCTTTGCAGCTATCTAATGCTCTTGTCTTGGTTCCACCTGGAACTGACTTAATGTATTTACAACAAAGAAAATATTTGGTCAAGTATTTACCAAATACATCAATGATCCAATTAGCTGCCGATATAGAGATGGATCTACTGGATCGGAATCTGGGACTTTTACTTTTCTTATATCCGCATTCATAGGAGTGTCCATGGACTTACAGTCCATCATTCCAAACTTCTGAAGGATCTTTATTGCATATTCTTTTTTTCCAAGGAATACTTCACCATGCTTCTTCCATACTTCTAGTCCCAAGTAATAGTGCATGAGACCTATATCTTTCATATAAAACTCAGAGGCTAAATCCTTCTTGCACTGAATGATTAGAGATTCTTCACCTGTTATGAATAGATCATCAACATATAACAGTAGAATTACAGGTGCATTGTTCACGACTTTGTAGTAAAGGTTTGGATCTGCATGACTCTTGGAAAATCCAAGTCTAGTTAGATAACTGTCCATCCTAGCAGAACAAGCCCTTGGAGCTTGCTTGAGTCCATATAGAGCTTTCTTCAGTCTGCAAACATGAGTGTCTCTAGAGTGTACCTCGAATCCTTGAGGTTGTTCAATATATACTTCTTCTTCGATAGCTCCATTGAGAAAGGTTGTCTTTACATCCATCTGGTGTAGATTCCATCCCATGGAAGTGACAAGAGATATGATAGTTCTGATGGAAGTATACCTTTCCACCGTAGCAAAGGTTTCGTCATAGTCTTCTCCCTCCTTCTGGGAGAACCCTCTAGCCATGAATCTTGCCTTATATTTATCCACGCTTCCGTCTGCTGCATGTTTGATCTTGTATACACATTTTGAAGTTACAACTGATTTCTCTTTAGGTCTGGGTACAATTTCCCATACTTCATTTCTCATAATGGACTGATGTTCTTCTGCCATAGCTTCTTTCCATTGTTCCTTTTTAATTGCTTCTTCAAATCTAGTAGGTTCTTCATCTAGAATCTTTGTCATGTAAGCTGCATAACTTGATAATCTTTTTGGTCTTTTAGTCTTCCTGGATGTTCCTTCTGGAACCTTGATTCTTTCTGCGTCTTGTAAGGTGGTTTCAAGCCAAGCTGGTCATTTCTTGTTCTTTCGTATATTATCTGGATCAGCATTCTCACATATCTCCATAGGATGATCAGGTTTATCCTTTTCGTTATTTTCACCTTCTGTGTTTTCTTCATTCAGTTCTTCAATTTCTTCTTCTTCTATAGTTTTTTCAGTAGATTTTCTAAAGGCCATTCTTTCATTGAATGTTAAGTCTCTGCTTACTTCTATCTTATGTTGATCTAGAATATATATTTTGTAGGCTTTGGATGAATCACTATATCCCACAAATATCCCCTTCTTTCCTGAGGGTTCTAGTTTATTTCTTTTATCTTTGGGAATATCAGAATAAACTTGACATCCAAATATTCTCAAGTTTTCTATGTTAGGTTTCTTACCTGAGAATGCTTCTTTTGGTGGCATGTCTTTCAATATGCGATGAGGGATTTTGTTCTGCACGTATATGGTCATCATTGCTGCTTCTCCCCATAGAAACATGGATAGATCTTGATCATTCAATAGGGATTTTATTGTTTCTTTGATAGATCTGATCTTTCTTTCTGCTACACCGTTTTGTTGAGGATTATGAGGAATAGTTAGCTCCCTCCTAATCCCTGTTGATTTGCAGAATGCAACGAACTCCTTCGAGGTGTATTCTCCATTATTTGTTCTTAATGTCTTGATCTTCTTGTTCATAATGTTTTCTATTTCTTCCTTGAATTCTTGGAACTTGCTGAATACTTCATCTTTTGACTTCAGTAGGTATAGCCACGTCTTCCTTGAATAGTCATCTATGAAGGTTAAGTAGTAGAGAGATCCTCCTAAATATTTGACTGGCACTGGACCGCAAACATCTGAATGTATTAGATCTAGGGTTTCCTTAGATCTGTTGATGTTGCTTGGGAATGGTTTCTTAATGTTCTTCCCAAGGGCACATCCCTTGCAAATTCCTTTGTGTGTAGACTTCAATTCTGGTATCCCTTCAACCATCTTCTTGAGGAAAGGTAATGCTTGATAATTGATATGAGCATACCTTCTATGCCAAAGCTCATTAGGGTTGACTTCATCATGTACTAGGGCTTCTTCATTTCATTCTAGTAGTCTATATAGATTCCCTTCACGTCTTTCAATAACCCTAACATCTTCTATGCTGGAATATTTATGCCATGATAACACCTTTTCATCTATGAAGGCTATTCTATTTACTTTGTCTTCTAAACATGATATTGATACAAGATTCTTTTCTAAACTAGGTACATATAGAACATTGCTTAAGTGAACATGATTACCTGATTCCAATTTTATGGAGGCTTGCCCAAATCCTTCGACGGGGTAGGTGCTTTTGTCTCCAAGCTCCACTTTGTGCGATGTCTTTCTCTCATTTAGATCTGAGAGTCTATCTTGATCTCCCGTCATGTGCCTGGAAGATCCACTATCAATTATCCACATATCGTCTTGAAGTGTCCCGGTAAGTGCTAAGTAATGTAAGAGACTGATTGTTTCACACATGTCTTCGGTTGACTGATAACTGGTCATGCCTTGATCCAAAACTTCAACTGCGTCATTTCTCTCTTCTGAGAAAGTCAATAGGTGCGTTGAGTTAGGGCGCATCTAGATATCTTCTCCTTGAGCAAGATGCTCCATCACAAGGTGTCGGATCTGAGAATTAGGGTTTCTGCAACTGCTACTGCTAGTAACCCTAGTTGCAGTTCTTTGGAAGCTACTCCTGCTAGTAACCCTAGAGACAGTTCCTCAATGAGCTCAATACCTAGATTTTATGTTTCCTTCCAGCGTTTTAGGCTGACTGAAGGGTGTGTCGACCCATAACCTGTTAGAATATAGAGGATTGTGCTCGTTTAACCATTGACGATACCCTCGTCACCCAACCACAGGCCTTAAGCCACCCTCTGAGCACCTTGACCTTGACCGAGAAGAGAATTCTGGCTATAATCTATAGCCAAGAGAGGCTAAATGAACCAAGCAAAAGAATATAAACTAAACTGAACAGATGATCCCACCCAGAAGCTAGCGCACCACTCTCCCAGCTTTCCCAAAAAACCTATGCACCAAACTGCTGCTGCCTGCAACTGCTTGCGCAGATATTGCTCTCACTGCAACTGCTGAGATGACAAATAATGAAACTGGCACCCTGTATTTATAGTGGAATGGCCAGTCTAACTGGGGCCGACCTGGCCAATCTAACTGGGCCGACTACTCCTTCCGAGCATCAATAAATTCAATATAAATATATTTGTTCAGCCGACAACTTGTCTAGGGTTTCCTTCAATTCTTTGCTTCCTTCCGGAGGATTCTAATCTCGTCATAGGTCATAATAGAGGTTCATACCTCCTGAAGCTACCATAATATTAATAGTTTGTAAGTCCAAGCATCTTTCTCAACTTTTTAAATTTTTCTCTTCCAAGGACTCTAGTGAATATGTATGCAATTTTCTCACTCATGGAACATTGTATCAACTGAATGGTCATGGCCTCTACATGATGTCAAATCAGATGGAACTTCATGTTTATGTTTTTTTTTTCCGATTATGGAATATAGGATTCTTGGCCAAATTGATTGAAGAAGTGTTTTCAATCAAGAGTGGAGTAGCATTCACCTATTTCTCCTACAAATATTCTAGTATCTTCCTAAGCCACACAATCTCCTTTGTTTCCTCTACAACATCTACATACTCTGCATCTATAGTGGTATATTCTTGAATGGACCAGTTGCATGATCTCCAAGAGATAGTTGTTGATCAAAAAATCATGAGGTATATTGAATTAGATATTCCATTCTCCTTATCCCCATCAACTTTTGAATATGTATGTCCAACTAGTTTGAAGCAGGGATGATTTTAAGGATGAGAATTTATTTTAAAATGTAGAAACCTTGGTGAATCTTTCTGATTCTTCATATCCCAACTATAAACATTTTGACAATATTTTTGTAAAAATATTCAAATTTATAAGGATTTAATATAGTTTGTATAAGATTTTGGCGATTTTTAATGTAAAATAATTTTTTCCTTGAGAAATTGGGAGAGTCAATTTTAGAAAAGAAAATCTTTTTTGGGGAAAAAACATGGAAAATTAGCTCATTGGCGAAATTTAGCCCCTAAAATCATCCATGGTTTGAAATATTCCACCTTAGAGTATTTGAGTCCAAACTCTTGAATTCCCTTCAAGTATCTTAGAATGTTTTTTGTAGCACACCAATATCCTTTACAAGGTTTTTGCTTGAACCTAGAAAGGATTCGAATTTTAAATGAAATATCTAGTCTAGTATTCTTTAGGTAGATAGTACTCCCCACAAGCTATCTATATTTAATTGCATTCTAAAATTCATTCCCTTCTTTTGATGTTAAATTTAGATTTTTCTCCATTACAGTAGAGAGAGGATCACAATCAACCTTTCCAAATTTGCTTAACAATTCTTCGATGCACCTTTTTTGCATGATGAATACATACTTTGGATTATGATTTACTTCAATACCAAAGTAGTACTGAAGAAATTTCATGTCTGTCATCTCAAAAATCTTCCTCAATTATTTATTTATGGATGAAATATATGCTTCATCGTTCCATGTTATTATAAGATCATCTACATACACCATAAGATATACAACAATTCTGCAAACATTATTGACATAATATTTTGCATCATCAAGATTAAAATGCTTGGAATTGATCTTCAAACTATGCTCAGTTAGTTTTTCATACAATGCACGTGGTGCTTTATTTATGCCATATAAAGAATTAATGAGATTTCATACCTTATGTTTTTTACTCTTTATAGAAAATCCTTTTGATTGAGACATGTATACATTATCTTTCAAGTATCCATTCAAGAAGGTTGTCTTCACATCCATGTGATGAATATTCCACCTATTTTGTGCTATCGAATGCAATAATGAACGAATAGTATCCGATTATATTGTTGGGGAAAGAGTCTCCTCATAGTTTGTGCCTCTCTTTTGTGCATTTCATTTCACCACAAGCCTCACTTTATTCTTTTCAAGTGAGCCATATGATTTTTTATTTTTATTGTAGACCCACCCGCAACCAATTGATTTGGTTCCAAATGGAGGATATACCAACTTGCATGTCCCATTCTTGATGAGAGAATCATTGGGCCAAGGAGGCCACCTAGGGGAACGCCCACGTGGGGTGCACACTTCAACCAACTAGGGTCGACCCACTTCACATTTTTTATGCTATTTAAATATGCATATGTAAATAAATGGTTCCCTCAGTATATAAGGTGAACCGAGACTCAAATAAATCATTCTTGTCTTTTCCTGAAGTGATTGTATCACTTGGATTTTGTTGTCTGCATTTTACTTCGTGTTTTTGATGCATTTTAGTTTTTGGGGCATTTTTAGGGTTAGCCAGTGCACCTTTCTTCATGGTTGCACCTTGGATTCTCCATTTTACATGCTTCCATACCTGAGAGAAATCTTAATCCATTAGATATCCAATATCTCCGGGGGAAAATCCATTTCTACAAGTTTTTTGAGGCAAACAAGAGGGCGCACCAACCTAGGTTTTGCGCCCTTGCTGGTTTTCTCATTGTTGGGATGAAGTAAGTGCACCCTCATGTATGGTTGCATTGATATTCTCCCTTTGATCCCCGAGACTCACGCTGAGATATCCCCATCCTCTTGGTTATTGTCATATCATCTTGGCACTAGATATTCATCATTGGGCTACCCAAACTAGTGATGCGCCCCTGCTCCGAGTTGTTCCCCTATTGAGTTTTTGGTCAATTGCCGGAAAATGGCTTGTTTCGTCACCTTCCCCATCATAAATCCTTCCTCGGCATATCAATTGGTATACGAGCCTCAAGATATATGGAAAAGATTATGATCTTGAAGATCGAGCCAAGTTTGTTTTTGGGGTTTTCATGAAATAGTACATATTTCACCCATTTCAGGGTTTACATACTCTTGCAAAAGGATCAATAGATCTCATAGACCCAAGGGAGCATAGATCTCCACTAAAAAAAAGAGGATTCTCACATATATAAAACAATACAGATCTCTCCCTCTAGACCAACTCAACTCCATTTCTCCAGGGTTTTGTGCCCTCTGTTCACACAACAGATCTTGATCCTTTGTTTTGCGTCGTCTATTCACAATGCCTCCACAAAAAGATCCCTTGGAAGTGGAATCAGATTCCAACACTTCCAATAGCATCCAAGATTTTGCCTCCATCCTCAATGAGTTTCTCAGAATGCAACAACAACAAAATGCAAACCCCTTCCGGTTGGACACTTGAATCCAACTACCCAAATTTGTTGGTCAAACCAATGGACAAGTTCTGGATTCTTGGATCTGTAGGCTCTCCACCTACTTTAATACATGTCTAGGCCTTACCGAGGAGAGAAAGATCCATATTGCAGCCTTGCAATTAGAAGGAATTGCACAAGCATGGTGGGATACAGAGCAAGAGAAGACCACATCTGTGATAGAGTTGGGGATGCTCCAGGATCCTTTACTTCCAAACCCATTAGAACTTGGGCTCGAATTTCTGAGGCATTGAGAAACTGCTTCTACCCACCTGGGTATGTGCAATCTTTGTGGATCAAATGGAACCATCTACGACAACTCCCTTCCCAAGGAGTGGAAGGCTACATAGACCTCTTCTGCAAGTTGCACCTCTTACTGAATATTCCTGATTCGAAAGAGGTACATATATTGAAGTTTGTTGTTGGTTTATTGATTTAAATCAGTAGAGAAGTAGAGTTGTTTGAAAATACAACTTTATACAAAGTATTTCAGAGAGCTTTTGCTATAGAAAGGAAAGTTTCTCCTAGGGATTATACTCCCCAGTCCCACCCCTACACCAACCCCTGTGCCTCTCAACCATCCAGCTCCAATCCTTCATCCCACTTTCCACCTACTCAGGCTCAATATCCCATACCTCATACAAATACAAGGACACCCTAGTGCTCATTCCACAAGACTACCTCACACAATTATTCAGATTGTCGAACCCTCCAAAATATAAAGACTAATAGAACCCTACTGACTGAGCTNGTGGAAGATACCAAATAAGTTCCCCTGGATAATACCACAGAAGTAGATCCATCGCTGATCCTAATGACCCATGAAGATTCAAACTTCTCCACCCAACCCTTATTCACTCATAACTGCCAAATTAAAAAATCCTTGGATTTACCGATTATGGACAATGGAAGCCAGAAGAATTTGGTGTCTCAAGACCTTCTCAACTACCTTAAACTGGTTATTACTCCCCACCCATAATCCTATCATCTCAGATGGGTTCAGAAGGATGGCCCCCACCTCTTAGTTTCTCAGTGCTATCTAGTCACTTTTTCCATTAGCCAATTCAAAGGTACTGTCCTTTGTGATGTTTCCCCCTTGGATTATTCAGATTTGCTGCTAGGGATCCCATACCAAACCCAAAGAAATGATATCTATATGGAAAAATCCCGCCAGTACAAACTTACCAAAGAAGTACACACTTATCTCTTAACCGCAACAACAACCAAACCCCCTACTACCAAAGAACAAATCCTGCATGTACATTTAAACCAATGTGTCTCTCTCTGTCTGGTGCACCTAATAACACCAAACAATACCAGTCACCTTGTTCTTGAAACAACGACTCCCCTCCTCCAAGAGTTTGTAGATGTGTTTCAATCTCCGATGGGACTCCCCCCCTCCCGACACGTTGACCATTCCATTCACCTCATCCCCATATCTGCATTACCTAATGCCCTTATGTACCAGTTGGCCCCAACATAAAAAGAGGAAATGGAAAGACAATTGACCAACCTCATCAACTCTGGCCACATCCAACCATCATCTTCTCCTTGTGCTTCTGCTACATTTGTCATCCTCAAATGAGATACTTAATAAATGTGCCTTGTCACAGATTATCGGGCCTTGAACAAAGCCACAGTGAAAGATCGTTACCCACTGCCCTAGATTGAGGACTTACTCAACACCCTCCACGGAGTTAAGTGGTTTACTAAATTGGATTTAACAACTGACTACCATCAAGTTCGAATGAACCCATATGATGTTTGGAAAACAACTTTCAAGACCAAATTTGGTCTTTTTGAGTGGAAACTGATGCCCTTCGACCTCACCAATGCCCCAACCACTTTCATGAGGCTCATCAGTGACATATTTAGGTCACATTTGGGTCGATTTGTGGTCATCTACTTAGATGATATTCTCATCTTCAGGAGGACATGGGACACTCACATGCAACATGTCTGACAAGTTCTCGAAATCCTCCGAGAACACAAGTTACAAGTCAAAGAGAATAAGTCATATTTGGGTCAGAGTTCAGTTCCCTATATCGACTTTGTAGTCAATTAAAAAGGTATTCAACTAGATCCAATTGGTTTTCTCATTGTCGATATGAAGTAAGTGCACCCTCCTCTATGGTTGCACTGATCTTCTCCCTTTGATCCCCGGGACTCACACTAAGATAGCCCCATTCTCTTGGCTACTGTAAGGTCATCCCAACACTAGATATCCATATCTGGTCTACCCAAACTAGTGATGTGCCCCTGCTCAGAGTTGCGCCCCTGTTGAGTTTTTGGTAAACTGCTGAAAAATGGCTTGTTTGGTCACCTTCCCCATAAGATCTCCTTCCTCGGCAAATCAATCATACTCCTTATACATGGCTTCTTTCCATTCATAATGAGAATCAAATTCTTCAAAGGAAGATATTTCGAAGTTTGTATATAAATTCATTTCACGATCATATGAAACATTCATATCATTTACATCACCTAGATTTCAATTATCTACCTTACCTCCATGATATTTCCTTGTAGAACTTATGGTTCATCTCTTTCCAACCTCATCATGATGAACACTTTCGTGTATCTTTAATATCTAGTTTGGACATTTATTTCATGGTCCAATTTGATCCACTGATTGAGATGGTGCTCCATTCCTTTGAAGGTTCATCCTTTAAATCCTCTCAATCACATCATCCAATTGAACCTTCCATTCTATTGAAGTGGTTGGATATTCTACATGAGGGTTTGATGTCACATGAAAAGGAGATTCTAGATATTGATCCAAGATGGGGAGCATCCTTTCAAGATGTGGAATCTCATCATCAAACTCATGATATGTCTTTACATGGGTGAATTTGTCCAGATGATCAAATTGTCGCTCAAAAATTCTGTCATTCTTATTTGATTCAAGAAAAATCACATATTTGGAAATAATTAATGTTTTGTTTACCTCTTCATAAAGACGATATGCCTTGGTGATATTTGAGTACCCCAAGATGATGCACTTTTGACTACTTGCAACAGGTTTTTTTATTTTCTCCTTAGGAATTAAGGCATAGCAAATGGAACCAAAGACCCTAAGATGTATCACCAAAGGAATGAATCCATACCACATTTATTAAGGAGTCTTTCTCCCATGACCATGAGATAGAGTTCTATTTTTCACATGTACTACACATAGAACTGCATTATCCCTAAACATCAACTTCACATTCTTGAAAAATAGAATTGAATGTATCATGTTCAAAAGTGTCCTGATCGTTATTTCTACCTCACCATTTTGTTGACGATTGTATGGAACCATGGTTTGATATTTGATACCATTTTTCCGAGGATATCTTTCAAACTCATTTTAAGTGTATTCCCCACCATTATCATTATGAAGAGTGCCACTTTATATTGAGATTCATTTTCAATTCATAGATGAAAAGTTTAAAATGTTTCAAATTCTTGATATTTATGTTTCAACAAATAAATCCAATACATCCTAGTGTATTCATCAATAAAGGTCATGATATATTTATTACCAAAGGTAGATGGAACAAGCATTGGGAAACAATGAGAGTGTAGCAACTCTATATTTTTACATGATCTCAAAGTGGAATGATGAAAAGTATGCCTTATGTGTTTACCAATGATACTATTAGGGTCCTAACCCGCACATAGGTAGAACAATATATTTGAATGTAATAAAGGTCAATATTAATAAGGCCTTTCAATAAAATAGAATAAGGTAGATGTAAGAAGACCTAATAGAAGCTTTTGCTTCTAGAAGGTTCTTCCTCTAGATGCTTCTTTTTAGTATAAATAGGAGTCGAGGGTATGAGAATGCTAACTTGGATATTATTGTAAAAGAGATTTTCTCAGCTAAAGGTTTCCCCCTCGAATAGGCCCATGAACATTGCTTTTAGATTCAAAGTGCTATTTCTATTATTATTCTCTTATCATTTCAGTGCTATTGTGGTAAATGTTCTGGTTATATCGTTGTTATTCTGCCATTCTAGCATTTTATTTCTGTTTTGTATACATTTTATATATGGCATATTACAAGTGGTATTAGAGCACTTTACTTGGTAGAAAGTGTGGATTAATTTTTTTCCAGGGTAGAGACGTATTCCAACGTCTTTAAGCCATAGAGATTTGTCTGTATGCACATAAACCCAGTGTTGAGAGAGTCATACACATAGGAAATACAAGTGGTGCTTAAGTGCACATTTGTTGGCCACCCTTGTAACCCTTGTTGGTACCCCTTCGAGTGGTAGCGCATCAGACAACACCTTGTATGGATCGGCCTAGATAGCCTGAAGCCCTCTTTAGATAAATCGATCGGTCTCGTGACTGCTATAGTATAACCAAGAACAACACTCGGGAAGATACTCTCTAGTAACCGAGTAGTATGGCTAAGGGTACGGTCTATAATCCTTAGTTAGTTCCCTGAGATATTGGGTCGATTACTACTGTTGGACCCTGCACATATATCAGAGAGCTATAACACAGGGAAAACCCTTGTTTGTAGAACCCTTGAATACCTAACCCTTGGGGACAGAAACATAAAAAAATTAAAACAGACAAGATCTATTGTTGCAAAACTGTTTCCGGGTTTCCAAGTAAATACACATTTCTTTCTGGTTCAACGTT
>ML777868.1:608992-689813 GCA_009831015.1 Picea engelmannii
CTATAGTGAATGTCTTAAGTTTGTCTCAAAGCAAGCCAAGGCATAGAACTATTTGAAAAGGTTGATTCTGTAGCTCATTATAATTATCAAGATTCTACTAGGGGCCCTTTAAATTTTGTAAAAATATAGGGGGAGTTGTTGGGTCCCAACACTAGTCCAGTGGAAATATACAACTCCAACAGATGCCACTTGGGAACGAGCTACCATTCTGCAACAATTTCCTCATCTCAAGCCTTGAGGACAAGGTTGTTTTTAAGGGGGCGGACATGTTAGGGTCCTAAGCCGCACATAGGTAGAACAATATATTTGGATGTAATAAAGGTCAATATTAATAAGGCCTTTCAATAAAATAGAATAAGACAGATGTAAGAAGACCTAATAGAAGTTTATGCTTCTAGAAGGATCTTCCTTTAGATGCATCTTTTTAGTATAAATAGGAGTCGAGGATATGAGAACCCTAGCTTGGATATTATTGTAATAGAGATTTGCTCAACTAGAGGTTGCCCCCTCGAAGAGGCCCGTGAACATTGCTTTCATATTCAAAGTGCTATTTCTGTTATTATTCTCTTATCATTTCAGTGCTATTGTGGTGAATGTTCTGGTTATATTGTTGTTATTCTTCCATTCTAGATTTTTATTTTTGTTCTACATACATTTTATTTCTGGTATAGTATAGATACATGCCTCACATTGCTTCAAGTTCCTTTGAATGGTGGGAAAATCAAAGACACCATTTTTCTTCAACACGTGAAGACTATCATAATTGATGTTTCCAAATATATCATACCAAAAGAGACTAGATGACAATGTACCTTCATCATGGTGAGAAATGTATGCAAAAATATGTGTTTATGTATACGTCCCATTCAACTTCAACAATATGCCATCCTATCATGATGACCATATTTTCATAAGACCTTATTTCAACTTGTCCATCAAACATGTGAATAAAATGGCCTTTCTATCGAATGTGCACAAGAGATAGCATGTTCCAGAATAAGTGAGGAAGACAAAGAACATTATGCCAAATAAAATCCAAGAATACAGAAAATTTGAGCTTGAGAGTGTAACAACCTCCTCGTTACGACAACCATTCTAGTGACAGGTGCAATTTTTTTTTTTCTTTAAGTGTGTGCGCGCGTGTAGAAGTAACAACACACCTAACTGTACGACGCCACTGGACAACCAACAAGACGCAACCATGAAAAGGCAAATATGAAGGCACACAACAAGTAACTGCAACTATATACGATCACAGGCACAAGATGCACAACACAAACAATAAGACATTCTCGGGACGCACAGTAAGAACATAGAGGGAAGAAATGATGGTGTTAGGGTTACTATTTCTGCACAGGAAAGCAGGGCGTTTAATCTTATGTCTTCCCGAAAGAAGATTAGACAGGCTCCTGGCCGACTGCTCAGGCAAAAACTAGTAACCCGACCCAAAACAAGACGCAAACAAGACGAACACAACAAGGCCACCCCGATGAATCACAGTGACATCAAGCAATAAACACCCCTAGATATAAGGCGCACAACTAGCAGCTGTAAGCAGGAAACGACACCAGGTGATGAGTACAGTACAGTCACAGACGGAAGAATCCAACAGTGGAGTTTACTATCTCTGCACAGAAAAACAGGGCTTTTAGTCTTATGTCTTCTCAAAAGAAGATTAGACAGGCTCTTGGCCGACTGCTCAGGCATAAACTAGTATCCTCTGTCAGGTGTGTCGCAAGAGTGGAACCATGCCTTTAAAGGGACCAAGACTCTTGATATGGCACTGGATCCTTTACACAGAAAAATACACTCGGACAGATATGCTAAGGCCGCAGAAGGTATCTATATCCCGCCCGACACATGCAGACCAATCGACAAATTTTTAAAACCTGACGCAACCATAGACGAAAGAGCAACCACGGCTTCTATAGAAGACGCAAGACAAGGACTCGGACGACGACAATTTAAAATTAAAGACCAGTCAATGTCTATGACTCATCCGTGATTGAATACTAGCCAAATTCTCCATAATATCTCAACATGCCTCCAAATTTATTACCATACTTTACAATGACCATACAAGGGTTAATATTGCGCTTTAAATGCCATCAATAACATTTCAACTTAAACAAATATTAACATTTCAACTGAACACGTATTATCATTGCAGCTAAACAAGTATTAACATTGCGCTTAAACATCATCATTAACCTTTCACTTTAAACAATATTAGTATTTCAATTTGAACAAGTATTTACAAGGTAGTTAAAACAATATTAACATTCTTAAAGTCAAATATTAGAATGGGAATAATGTTTAAAGTCAAGTTTCAGGGTTAGTATTTGATGGATAAGTATTTAAGGTTAAGTTTAAAGGTTTGAGGGTTCAAGCATTCAATGTATAAGGTTTTAGGGAGATCATTTAGATATTGAAGCCTATATTTTATAGTTTAAAAGAATGATTAATTTAGATATACAATTTATAATCAACTTTAATAGTGTGACAAACCTTAAGGATTTTTGTTAAGAGATAAAAATATAATAATAGGTTTTCTCCCCCTTTTTTTTTGAGGTCTCCATAAAGTATGAATATAATAAGATACAATAAAATTTGATTATAGTCATTTTTATTTGATTGTAAAAAGAAGATTAATGAAACAATGAGATTTGAGATTTGACTATAAAAAGGGATTACCATGGAATAGTAAAATTGTCTGATTATTCTAATCAACATAATTTTTGGAAAATTTGTTATAAAATCCATTAGGCTTGTATCATTTGTATCGTAGCAATATATGCTTGAATTCTGCAGCCAATTAATAATCAATGAGGAATGGGCTCCCTCCTATGCAGGTTTTCATAGCCCGTATCACACTAGAATCCAATCCCTTATCTCATTTTTTTTCTTCAAAGGGGTAGCGAGGTAGTGATTTACACAAAGGCCACCTATCATGAAATTATTGTGTCCATCGAGATCAATATTGAGCATATAATTTTGATTCATATCGTTTATTTTAGCTTCGTTGCAATTACTTTTCAATGTTTTAAAAATTGTGAAACTAGAAATGTAAATAGAAGTTGAGCTAAACTAACGAGGAAACCTTGAAGCATCGGCTGGAAACTAACGAGGAAACCTTGATATAAGGAAAAGGCCATATAAATAGCAATTTAAATGACAATAAATAAAAATGACAATACTGAAAATGCCACATATCAAATATAAACAGACCATAATTAAAGGTAACAATAATTTAAAGAAAATCGATGAACAGAACTAACATCTTATTGCATATCGGCGGGATTAAATCTTAACAATTTAAATTCGCATGCAATAATAACACATACCAAAAACTCCCACGAAATAAATGCCACAGTAAATAATGAAAATGCGGACCCCAAAAGGATAACGCCTCTGTGATTCGCCCAGGAAAGATGAACGCTGACCCATAATAAACGCAGACCATAACCCTTTAAACGAGAGGTAAAGAAAGTCAGATTACATTCAGACTGTAATGAGATTTGCCTTCACCAGTAACACGCCCAACCCAAAAATAAACGAATGTGATGGGATTTAGATTGCGTTCAGATTGCAATTAGTTGTATTTTTCAATTAAAAAAGCAGACCCCCAATAACTAAAATGAAATGTACAGAGCCTCAAAGTGGCATTCAGATTTCCTGAGGTTTTTCATCGTCATTGAAATCGTAGACCTTCAACAACTGATTTGAAATGTAAAGCGATTGAAAAGCATAAAAATTTCATGAGGTTTGCATTGTCAATAAATTCACAGACCTTCAATAACTAATTTGAAATGCAAGCGATTGAAATGCATCCAGATTGCATGAGGTTTTCATTGGTCAATAAATTCGCAGACCTTCAATAACTAATTCGAAATGAAAGCGATTTGAAATGCCTCAAGACTGCATGAGGTTTGCATTTGTCAATAACCACGCAGTCCATAGTGGGTAAAACGAAAGGTAATAAAACGTAGACCCCAATAGATGGAAGGAAGTGTAAGGAGGTTCAGATTGGCGTTCAGATCGCCCTTAGATTGCAGTTGCTAAAAATGCCCAATATACAGTGGCGAAACTCCCAACAAAATGAAAAAAAAGACGTAGTTCATGAAACTGTTAAAACACAGACCAATAACGCCCCAAACGCTTTGCCGGAGGATAACGAATTTGACAGAAAATAAATTGAAATGCTGGGTTATATTGATTCGCCAGATGATAAAAAATTTGCCAGAGGTAAAAATGAATTAATGGAGGTATTCCAGAGATAAACAATTCCCCCTTTTTTTTTTTCAGTAACCATTAATAAAGACGAATCGCAAGAAACAAGTTAACACTAACCATTTCTAAAAAATTTTGCCAGAATTAAAATCATACCTTTGCCACTCGCCCGCTTCGGAAGATGTCACGCGCTCCGTTCCGTGTCCGCTCTCCTTGCCGCTCCTGCTCGCTGACCGCAGAAGGCTCACTGGTACCTCCCAACCAAACGCTAGGGGTACTCTGCTTCCCCCTTAGCCCCCCGAGCCGCAAAGGGGCCACACAAGAACCAGAGATAGACTAGCTTCTCAGCTCGCCTCCACAGCTGAGCTACCACTCTAACACAACTGAGATAAACCCAACTCCTCACAAGCAATCCGTCAAGCCATAGTTCGGCATCGTAACGTTATGCTAAGCGTTCATCCCTCTTCCTTCTTTTCCCCTTCTTTTATAGAAATTTGAGACCCACCTAGTTTCCTAAATCATTATTTAATTAATTTTTAATGACAAACTTCAGAACATTCTCTGTCGTCCAAGTGTCTCTCATCCCTATGGTTCTCCAGAAATTAATTTCTTTTTAATAATTAAAAGACTCAATTCCCTCACTCCCCCAAAAATCGCTCCTTAAATTACTCCTAGGGTTCCTAGATCCCCTCTCATGCTTTTAATAACTTTCCTAAAATGAAGTTGTTGATTTTTAGTAATTCCTTAAATGCTGAATCCTTTTAGCTTTTTACCCTAGGTCTCCTACTTTCCATTATTAAGTTTCCTTTATTATAAGTTTCCTCATTTCTATTTTTTTTTTATTTCTCTCTTGTTTTATTATTTTATCATATTTTTTTTTATTTTTTTATTATTTTATTTTTATTTTTAAAACCCAAAAAGATAAAGGCACTCATAAAACCTTTCACTGTATTTCTGAAATCCTAACTTTTATACTCCCACATTTTAATTAGTTTATTTCTTCTTATCATTTAAAAACCATGGGTTTCAATTAATTTATCTCCCTCATTACTTTACCCCACCTTAATTTAAGAAGACTTTAACTAACACAAAGGAGGGTTTTAGTTTACGCCTTTGCGTTTATTTTGTGTAGGATCTTTTCTTAGGGCTTATCAGAATTTGATCTTTGAGATGTTTTAAATTTAGGTTTAGTTTGAACTAGGCGACAATTCATTAGGGGAGTCGTTTTAAGAATTTTAACAGGCGTTAAGGTCTTAGGGTCATCTAGGTCGTCTCATCATCATCATCAATGCGACGTGCCCTTCAGGACGCACTACGTGCTCCAAGGGTGCCACTCACCTCGTTTGCTTCTGTTGCGCGATGTGCCCTTCAGGATGCACCACGTGCTCCAAGGGTGCCACTCGCTAACTCATATTTCTTTACGCAACATGCCCTTCAGGATGCACCACGTGCTCCAAGGGTGCCACTCGCTGACTTGACGTATTGGTAGACTCTATAACCCCTGGAGTCAACACTCCGCTAGGTGAAATTGTGGGAGACTAGGGGATCTAAGGAATAAGGCCCCCGCCTTATTGCGTGCCCCTTAGAATCATCGTGAGCAACTGTCGCAGTCTTCCCCTCACGGCATCGTGGATCCTCTCGAACTAGGTAATCGTTAACCTACAGTTCGAGCCACGGTGGGCATGCTAGTAGGTTGTGGCAGTGCTTCTGTCCACACCTCTCCCTCATCCTCTCTGGAAATCATGTGTGGCCCCTTTACTCCATATGTGAGTCTTGGTTGGCAAGCTATCGTCAGCCTGCATCATCAACCATCATGTCAGATCATGTCAACAACATATCATAAAATCAATAGCATATCATCAAAACAAAACAATATCACCATAAATGAAACAACCCAAATAGCCCACTCCCTGACTCAATCCGGAGTCCAAGGGAGTTCCACCGATGCCTCTGCATCCTCAAGGTCCAAAAACCCTGCACACTCGAATAAACTGAGTCAATAGCACATGTATACAACAATAGTAAAACATCCTGTCATAAATCATAACGCATCATCATCAAGGATAAGTGTTTTATCATCATAAAAGTCCAGATCACTTGCGAGCAAGTGTCCTCAAAGAATAAGTTTGGTGAGTGCACCAGAGTGGGATCTTACATACACCCCCCTTGGTCTAAACTTCGTCCCGAAGTTTCTCAGTATAAATGTCGAAATAAAAGTACCACAATATCACCAGTACCAGAGTATCATAAGTCTATCTATCAAACAAAAATGAAAATTGTTGGCGCATATCATATGCGTCCTCCCAGGTCACCGAGTGCGGACTATAACTGTCCCACTGGACCTTGACCTGATCTATTGTTCTATGTCGTAACTTTCGAATGCGATGACCTAAAATGTTGATTGGCTCAGTCCTGAGCGCTCCCTCACCCAATACCTGCAAGGAACTCATGTCAATCACGTGTGTAGGATCACTAACATAATGTCTCAAAATAGATACATGAAAAACATCATGCATACGCCTCAAAGAATCAGGCAAGGCTAGTCGATAGGCCACGGGCCCCTTTCTCTCAACAATCTCGAAAGGTCCCATGAACCTAGGAGAGAGTTTAGCTCCCTTTCCAAACTTGATCGAACTCTTATGTGGTTTAACCCGCAAGAAGACTCGATCACCGACCTTGTAACTACGGTCGACTCGGTGCGCATCGGCATAACTCTTCTGTCGATCATGCACTTCCTTTATCCTTCGTCTTGTGGTTTGCATTTTCTCTTCCATTTCTTGGATCACTTCTGGTCCCACCAGGACCCTATCCTCAAGCTGATCCCAACTCAAGGACATCCGATACGGTCGCCCATAAAGGAACTCAAAAGGCGCCATCTTAATGGTGCTCTAGTAACTGTTGTTATAAGCGAACTCTACTAGAGGCAATAATTCCTCCCAACGTTTTTGTTGGTCCATCACATACATGCGCAACATGTCTTCCAAGGTTTGGTTCATACGTTTTGTCTGTCCGTCCGTCTCTGGGTGATATGCAGTACTAAAATTAAGTTGGGTTCCCAAGGCCTCTTGGAAACTCATCCAAAACCGTCTGGTAAACATCGATCCTCGATCATATATAATATTTTTAGGCACTCCATGTAGTCTCACAATCTCACTGATGAAAACTTTCGCTATGTAAGGTGCCTGATATGTCATATGCACTGGAATAAAGTGAGCACTCTTTGTCAGAGTGTCTACTACTACAAAAATCGAGTCGTGTCTCCTTGCCGTCAGTGGAAATCCAACAATAAAATCCATCGAAATGACTTCCCATTTCGATTCCAGAATGGCGTGTGGTTGAAGTAATCCCGCCGGGTGTCTATGTTCAACCTTTACCTGCTGACACTCGAGACATCTAGACACAAAGTTGACTATGTCGGCCTTCATTCCTTTCCAGAAGAACAAGGGTTTAAGGTCTGCCCTCATCTTCGTGACTCCTGGGTGAGCCATGTAAACTGCTCTGTGAGCCTCGCTCAGGATCAACATCCTCAACTCGTCGTTTGGCGGTACGTAAATCTGACCTCTAAACCTCAATAACCCATCGCGGTCAAAGGTAAATCCCTCATATCATGGTACCATCATAGTGTTTTGTCCGATAAAATCTTCGACTTCTTTGTACCAGTCATCGTCACGCTGTAAAACGAGAATCTTCTCACGTAGATTCGTCTGAAGAGGCAACACTGAAAAGATCCGTGGTCTCCGACTCAAAGAATCCACCACTCGGTTCACTGTTCCCTTTATGTAAGTAATCTCGAAGTCGTACTCGCTAAGCAATTTCGACCAACGTCGTTGTCGCACGTTCAGGTCGCTTTGTGTAAAAATGTGTTGTAATCCACAATGATCAGTCTTTAATTCAAATTTTTATCCAACAAGGTAGTGTCTCCATACCTTTAAGGCATACACTATGGATAATAACTTCAAATCATGCGTCGCGTAATTCTCCTCATGCCTTCTTAGTTTTCTTGAAATGTAAGCAATCACTCATCCGTCTTGCATCAAGACTCCACCTAAACCTTCCTTGGATGCGTCAGTGCATACCAGGAAGCCTGCATCCATGTTAGGTACTTTTAGTATCGGCGTGGTCGTCAACAACTCCTTAAGCCTCCGAAATGCTTCCGCGCATTTCTCTATCGAAACAAACGTCTTGTTTTTCTTCTGCAATTCCGTGATCGGATTTTCTATCCTTGAAAATCCTTTGACAAACCATTGATAGTATCTTGCTAAACCCATAAAACTTTGCACTTATGTGACATTCGTCGGCACAGGCCATTCCATAATAGCCTCAACCTTGGCTGGATCCACGACGATACCTTTGTCGGAGATGACATGCCCTAAGTAGTGAATCCTCGATTGATAAAAAGATCATTTGGACAACTTCCCATATAATTTGTGTTCTCGTAAACATTGTAGTACCAAGCGCAAGTGCTCGTCATGCTCCGTCGTCCGAGAGTAGATCAAAATATCATCAATGAATACTTGGACGAACTTGTCCAAGTACTCACGGAACACCCCGTTCATCAAACTCATGAATACCCCTGGGGCGTTTGTAAGTCCAAAAGGTAAAATAGTAAATTCATAATGTCCAAATCTCGTTTTAAAAGAAGCCTTAGGGACGTCATCCTCCTTGATCCATAACTAGTGATACTCTGATCGCAAATCGATCTTGGAGAACACCGTCTCACCCTTCATTTGATCAAACAAATCGTCAATTCTTGGTAAGGGGTACTGATTCTTGATCGTAGCCTTGTTTAGTTGACGATAGTCAATGCAAAGCCTCCACGATCTATCCTTCTTCCGAATGAAAATAACGGGTGCACCCCATGGTGACACACTAGGACGTATCAGTCCCAGGTCCAACAACTCCTTCAGTTTCATTTTTAACTCTTGCAACTCCGGGGTTGACATCCGATAAGACGTTCTCGCTATCGGTTCAGTCCCCGATTTCAGGTCTATAGTAAACTCCAATTCTCTTTCTGGCGGCATCCCAGGAAACTCCTCTGGAAATACGTCTGCAAACTCCTTCACCACCGGAAGGTGTTCTAGACCTTCTGCCATTCCCTTTTCATTTAGCGCAAGGATTGCATAAAGCTTGCACCCCTGGTGCATGCTCTTTCATAACTGTAAGGAAGCTTGTATCATTTGTATCGTAACAATATATGCTTGAATTCTACAGCCAATTAATAATCAATAAGGAATGGGCTCCCTCCTATGCAGGTTTTCATAGCTTGTATCACACTAGAATCAAATCCCTTATCTCATTTTTTTCTTCGAAGGGGTAGCAAGGTAGCGATTTACACAAAGGCCACCTATCATGAAATTATTGTGTCCATCGAGATCAATATTGAGCATATAATTTTGATTCATATCGTTTATTTTATCTTCGTTGCAATTAATTTTCAATGTTTTAAAAATTGTGAAACTAGAAATGTAAATAGAAGTTGAGCTAAACTAATGAGGAAACCTTGAAGCATCGGCTGGAAACTAACGAGGAAACCTTGATATAAGGAAAAGGCAATATAAATAGCAATTTAAATGACAATAAATAAAAATGACAATACTAAAAATGCCACATATCAAATATAAACAGACCATAATTAAAGGTAACAATAATTTAAAGAAAATCGATGAACATAACTAACATCTTATTGCATATCAGCGGGATTAAAGCTTAACAGTTTAAATTCGTGCGCAGTAACAACGCATACCCAAAACTCCCACGGAATAAATGCCACAGTAAATAATGAAAACGCAGACGCCAAAATGATAACGCCTCTGTGATTCGCCTAGCAAAGAGGAACGCTGACCCAGAATAAACGTAGACCATAACCCTTTAAACGAGAGGTAAATAAAGTCAGATTGCATTCAGACTGTAATGAGATTCGCCTTCACCAGTAACATGCCCAACCCAAAAATAAACGAATGTTACGGGATTTGGATTGCGTTCAGATTGCAATTAGTTGTATTTGTCAATTAAAAAAGCAGACCCCCAATAACTAAAATGAAATGTACAGAGCCTCAAAGTGGCATTCAGATTTCATGAGGTTTTGCATCATCATTGAAATCGCAGACATTCAACAACTGATTTGAAATGTAAAGTGATTGAAAAGCATCAAGATTGCATGAGGTTTGCATTGTCAATAAATTCGCAGACCTTCAATAACTATTTTGAAATGCAAGCGATTGAAATGCATCCAGATTGCATGAGGTTTGCATTGGTCAATAAATTTGCAGACCTTCAATAACTAATTCGAAATGCAAGCGATTTGAAATGCCTCCAGACTGCATGAGGTTTGCATTTGTCAATAACCACGCAGTCCACAGTGGGTAAAACGAAAGCTAATAAAACGTAGACCCCAATAGATGGAAGGAAGTGTAAGGAGGTTCAGATTGGCGTTCAGATCGCCCTTAGATTGCAGTTGCTAAAAACGCCCAATATACAGTGGCGAAACGCCCAACAAAATGAAAAAAAAGACGCAGCTCATGAAACTGTTAAAACGCAGACCAATAACGCCCCAAACGCATTCCCGGAGGATAACGAATTTGACAGAAAATAAATTGAAATGCTGGGTTAAATTGATTCGCCAGATGATAAAAAATTTGCTAGAGGTAAAAATGAATTAATGGAGGTATTCCAGAGATAAACAATTCCCCCTTTTTTTTTCCAGTAACCATTAATAAAGACGAACCGCCAGAAACAAGTTAACACTAACCATTTCTAAACAATTTTGCCAGAATTAAAATCATACCTTTGCCACTCTCCCGCTTCGCAAGACGTCCCGTGCTTCGTGCCGCATCCGCTCTCCTTGCTTCTTCCGCTCATCGACTGCAGAAGGCTCACCGGTACCTCCCAGCCAAACGCTAGGGGTACTCTGCTTCCCCCTTAACCCCCCGAGCCGCAAAGGGGCCACACAAGAACCATAGATAGACTAGCTTCTCATCTCGCCTCCACGACTGAGATACCACTCCAACACAACTGAGATAAACCCAACTCCTCACAAGCAATCCGTCAAGCCACAGTTCGGTAGCGTAATGTTATGCTAACCGTTCATCCCTCTTCCTTCTTTTCCCCTTCTTTTATAGAAATTTGAGACCCACCTACTTTCCTAAATCATTATTTAATTAATTTTTAATGACAAACTTCAGAACATTCTCTACCGTCAAAGTGTCGCTCATCCCTATGGTTCTCCAGAAATTAATTTATTTTTAATAATTAAAAGACTCAATTCCCTCACTCCCCCAAAAATCGCTCCTTAAATTACTCCTAGGGTTCCTAGATCCCCTCTCATACTTTTAATAACTTTCCTAAAATGAAGCTGTTGATTTTTAATAATTCCTTAAATGTTGATTCCTTTTAGCTTTTTACCCTAGGTCTCCTACTTTCCATTATTAAGTTTCCTTTATTACAATTTTCCTCATTTCTATTTTTTTTTTATTTCTCTCTTGTTTTATTTTTTTATCATATTTTTTTTTATTTTTTTATTATTTTACTTTTATTTTTAAAACCCAAAAAGATAAAGGCACTCATAAAACCTTTCATTGTATTTCTGAAATCCTAACTTTTATACTCCCACATTTTAATTAGTTTATTTCTGCTTATCATTTAAAAACCATGGGTTTCAATTAATTTATCTCCCTCGTTACTTTACCCCCCCTTAATTTAAGAAGACTTTAACTAACACAAAGGAGGGTTTTAGTTTACGCCTTTGCATTTATTTTGTGTAGAATCTTTTCTTAGGGCTTATCAGAATTTCGTCTTTGAGATGTTTTAAATTTAGGTTTAGTTTTAACTAGGCGACAATTCATTAGGGGAGTCATTTTAAGAATTTTAACAGGCGTTAAGGTCTTAGGGTCATCTAGGTCGTCTCATCATCATCATCAATGCGACGTCCCCTTCAGGACGCACTACGTGCTCCAAGGGTGCCACTCGCCTCATTTTCTTCTGTTGCGCGACATGCCCTTCAGGATGCACCACATGCTCCAAGGGTGCCACTCGCTGACTTGTATTTCTTTGCGCAACGTGCCCTTCAGGATGCACCACGTGCTCCAAGGGTGCCACTCGCTGACTTGACGGATTGATAGACTCTATAACCCCTGGAGTCAACACTCCACCAGGTGAACTTGTGGGAGACTAAGGGCTCTAAGGAATAAGGCCCCCGCCTTATTGCGCGCCCCTTAGAATCATCGTGAGCGACTGTCGTAGTCTGCCCTCACGACATCGTGGATCCTCTCGAACTAGGTAATCATTAACCTACAGTTCGAGCCACGACGAGAGTGCTAGTAGGTTGTGGCAGGGCTACTGTCCACACCTCTCCCTCATCCTCTCTGGAAATCATGTGTGGCCCCTTTACTCCATATGTGAGTCTTGGTCGGCAAGCTATCATCAGCCTGCATCATCAACCATCATGTCAGATCATGTCAACAACATATCATAAAATCAATAGCATATCATCGAAACAAAACAATATCACCATAAATGAAACAACCCAAATATCCCACTCCCTGACTCAATCCGGAGTCCAAGGGAGTTCCACCGATGCCTCTGCATCCTCAAGGTCCGAAAACCCTGCACACTCAAATAAATTGAGTCAATAGCATTTGTATACAAGAATACTAAAACATCCTTTCATAAATCATAACGCATCATCATCAAGGATAAGTGTTTTATCATCATAAAAGTCCAGATCACTTGCGAGAAAGTGTCCTCAAAGAATAAGTTTGGTGAGTGCACCAGAGCGGGATGTTACATACACCCCCTCTTGGTCTAAACTTCGTCCCGAAGTTTCTCAGTATAAATGCCGAAATAAAAGTAGCACAATATCACAAGTACCACAGTATCATAAGTCTATATATCAAACAAAAATGGAAACTGTTGGCGCATATCATATGCGTCCTCCCAGGTCGCCGCGTGCGGACTATAACTATCCCACTGGACCTTGACTTGATCTACCGTTCGACGTTGTAACTGTCGAACGCGATGATCTAAAATGCGGACTGGCTCAGCCGTGAGCGCTCCCTCGTCTGATACCTGCAAGGAACTCATTTCAATCACGTGTGTAGGATCACTAACATAATGTCTCAAAATAGATACATGAAAAACATCGTGCATACGCTTCAAAGAATCAGGCAAGGCTAGTCGATAGGCCACGGGCCCGTTTCTCTCCACAATCTCGAAAGGTCCCACGAACCTAGGAGAGAGTTTATCTCCCTTTCCAAACTTGATCGAACTCTTATGCGGTTTAACCCGCAAGAAGACTCGATCGCCGACCTCGTAACTACGGTTGACTCGGTGCGCATCGGCATAACTCTTATGTCGATCCTGCACTTCCTTTATCCTTCGTCTTATGGTTTGCATTTTCTCTTCCATTTCTTGGATCGCTTCTGGTCCCACCAGGACCCTATCCTCAAGTCGATCCCAACTCAAGGGCGTCTGACATGGTCGCCCATAAAGGAACTCAAAAGGCGCCATCTTAATGGTGCTATGGTAACTGTTGTTATAAGCGAACTATACTAGAGGAAAGAATTCCTCCCAACGTTTTTGTTGGTCCATCACGTACATGTGCAACATGTCTTCCAAGGTTTGGTTCATACGTTCTGTCTGTCCATCCGTCTCTGGGTGATATGCAGTACTAAAATTATGTTGGGTTCCCAAGGCCTCTTGGAAACTCATCCAAAACTGTCCGGTAAACACCAATCCTCGATTAGATATAATATTTTTAGGCACTCCATGCAGTCTCACAATCTCACTGATGAAAACTCTCGCTATGTCAGGTGCCTGATACATCGTATGCACTAGAATAAAGTGAGAACTCTTTTTCAGAGTGTCTACTACTACAAAAATCGAGTCGTGTCTCCTTGCTGTCAGTGGCAATCCAACAATAAAATCCATCGAAATGACTTCCCATTTCGATTCTGGAATGGCATGTGGTTTAAGTAATCCCGTCGGGTGTCTATGTTCAGCCTTTACCTGCTGACACTCGAGACATATAGCCACAAAGTTGACTATGTCGGCCTTCATTCCTTTCCAGAAGAACAAGGGTTTAAGGTCTGCCCTCATCTTCGTGACTCCTGGCTGAGCTATGTAAACTACTCTATGAGCCTTGCTCAGGATCAACATCCTCAACTTGTCGTTTGACGGTACGTAAATCCGACCTCTAAACATCAATAACCCACTGTGGTCAAACGTAAATCCCTCATATCGTGGTACCATCATAGTGTTTTGTCCGATAAAATCTTTGACTTCTTTGTACCAGTCATCGTCATGCTATAAAGTGAGAATATTCTCACATAGATTCGTCTGAAGAGGCAACACTGAAAAGATCCGTGGTCTCTGACTCAAAGCATCCGCCACTTGGTTCACTGTTCCTTTTATGTAAGTAATCTCGAAGTCGTACTCGCTAAGCAATTCTGACCAACGTCGTTGTCACGCGTTCAGGTCGCTTTGTGTAAAAATGTGTTGTAATCCACAATGATCAGTCTTTAATTCAAATTTTCATCCAACAAGGTTGTGTCTCCATACCTTTAAGGCATACACTATGGCTAATAACTCCAAATCGTGTGTCGTGTAATTCTCCTCATGCCTTCTCATTTTTCTTGAAATGTAAGCAATCACTCGTTCGTCTTGCATCAAGACTCCAGCTAAACCTTCCTTGGATGCGTCAGTGCATACCAGGAAGTCTGCATCCATGTCAGGGACTTTTAGTATCGACGCGGTCGTCAACAACTCCTTAAGCCTTCGAAATGCTTCCGCACATTTCTCTGTCCAAACAAACTTCTTGTTTTTCTTCTGCAATTCTGTGATTGGATTTTCTATCCTTGAAAATCCTTCGACAAACCATTGATAGTATCCTTCTAAACCCATACAACTTCGCACTTCTGTGACATTCGTTGGCATAGGCCATTCCATAATAGCCTCAACCTTGGCTGGATCCATGGCGATACATTCGCCGGAGATGACATGCCCTAAGTAGTGAATCCTCGATTGATAAAAAGAGCATTTGGACAACTTCCCATATAATTTGTGTTCTCGTAAATGTTGTAGTACCAAGCGCAAGTGCTCGTCATGCTCCTCCGTCGTCCGAGAGTAGATAAAAATATCATCAATGAATACTTGTACAAACTTGTCCAAGTACTCGCGGAACACCCCGTTCATCAAACTCATGAATACCGCTGGGGCATTTGTCAGTCCAAAAGGTAAAACAGTGAACTCATAATGTCCAACTCTCATTTTAAAAGTAGTCTTAGGGACGTCATCCTCCTTGATCCGTAACTGGTGATACCTTGATCGCAAATCGATCTTGGAGAACACTGTCGCACGCTTCATTTGATCAAACAGATCGTCAATTCTTGGTAAGGGGTACTGATTCTTGATCGTAGCCTTGTTCAGTTGACGATAGTCAATGCAAATCCTCCATGATCCGTCCTTCTTCCGAATGAAAATAACGGGTGCACCCCACGGTGACACACTAGGACGTATCAGTCCCAGGTCCAACAACTCCTTCAGTTGCATTTTTAACTCTTGCAACTTCAGGGTCGACATCCGATAAGGCGTTCTCGCTATCGGTTTAGTCCCCAGTTTCAGGTCTATAGTAAACTCCAATTCTCTTTCTGGCGGCATGCCAGGCAACTCCTCTGGAAATACGTCTGCAAACTCCTTCACCACCAGAAGGTGTTCTAGACCTTCTGCCATTCCCTTTTCGTTTAGCGCAAGGATTTCATAAAGCTTGCACCCCTGGCGCATGCTCTTCCATAACTGTAAGGAAGAGACGAACCTCATGGATACTCCTTGGTTCCATCCTACAATTACCCGTCTCTGTCCTTCATCATCGATCAAGCTCACCTGTTTCGTCTTGCAGTTGAGTATCGCCTCGTGCGATTCCAACCAATCCATACCAATCACGACATCATAAGACCCTAATATCGTGACATACATGTTGATCCTCATGACGAACTCTCCCAGGTTAAGGGCACAGCCCATAACCTTTCCTCCAACCTTATGTTTGGCTCCAGAAGCCATCTCTACAAAGCTAAACTCATCCTGTTTGACTGCCTTTACCTTAATCCTTTTTAACACCGCACAAGAAATGAAACTCTCAGTGGCACCTGGGTCTATCAAAATACTAAGGGTCTGGTCAGTGACAGTACCTGTCGTCTCGAGCATAGTCGATTGGTGCTCTACCTGGCAATTATTCACCGCTGCGTGAATCCGATGGGCCTTTCCCATATCTCCAACTGTAGCGGGTCCGGCTGATCCAGATGCTCTGGTCCTCTCCATAGGACAATCGCATTGGTAGTGTGGCTCCCCACACGTCCAAAACCCCTTCTTCAGCCCAGTAGTCCTGGTACCCGAAGTAGAAGATGACTGCCGACCGGCCTGAAACCCTGGTATGTTCTGCTGAACAGGCCCAAACTGTTGCTGCTGCGGGCGACGCTACTGTTGCTGCTGTGGTCCTCGGTAAGGTGTCTACTGCTGAGGTGGTGGTCATTGAGGTGTAGTGAACGCGGATCCCCCCTGGAAACCACGATACCCCGGTGTGTGTCTCGCTGGTGTCTGCTACTGCGGTGTACCAGATGAACCCTACCCTGCAGGTCTCGCTGGAGTCCTGGTCTGACCCCCGCTAATAAGCTCCTCCTCTGCTATGAGGGCCTTTTGGACAACGTCGTGCAAGGTTTGAGGCATCAAGATCCTAACCTTCGCACGCAGGCTGTCATTAAGGCCAAAGAAGAACCTGTTGACCTCGAGCTTCTCCATGTTCAGGTGCGGAGCATACAAGAGAAGCTCCATAAAACGTGCCTCGTACTCAGGCACTGTACGAACTCCGTGTCGTAAGGCGTTGAACTCATTGAGCTGACCCTCAATGAATTCCTCATAAATATACCTCTCTCGAAACCGTTCCTTGAACAGTTCCCATGACACGTCTTCAACAGTCATGTTTAGCTGCGGTAGGAGCGTCTTCCACCATAGAAGAGTGCTCCCCTTCAGTTGAAAGACCGCCATGCGGACCTTCATGTTGGAGGTATAATCGCGAAGTGTTAATCACATCACCATATTCTCCAACCATGCCTCAGTGGCTGCGCCGTCCGGGGCACCAAAGAACTCAGGAAATTTCACCTTCTCAAGCTCACAGTGAATGCTACCAGTAACGGCTGGTGCGCGCGGCAAGACCTCAGCAGGTGCCGACGCCCTGGCCTCATCTCTGTCCAATCTCCTGATCAACGCCTCAGACATGCGCTAGAAAGATCTCATCATCCCCACCATATCGGGAACTGCGATCTGCTCCTGTCCAAGGACCTGCTCGCCTCCCTAGGGGTTAGACCCCTCAGGAGTGGATGCTGCTGGAGGTGTTACGCCTCCTCCCCTAGCACCCCGTCGTCTGCCTCCGCGACGTCCTTTAACCATGATTACCTGCACACACACAATCAACTCGATCAACAACAGAATAATCAAACATAATCATGTCAACGGAAGTCGTAGAGAATCCCAAGTCACAGGTCGAACCCACTCTGATACCATATGTAACAACCTCCTCGTTACGACAACCATTCTAGTGACAGGTGCAAATTTTTTTTTTTCTTTAAGTGTGTGCGCGCGTGTAGAAGTAACAACACACCTAACTGTACGACGCCACTGGACAACCAAAAAGATGCAACCATGACAAGGCAAAGATGAAGGCACACAACGAGTAACTGCAACTATATATGATCACAGACACAAGACGCACAACACAAACAATAATACATTATGGGGACGCACAGTAAGAACATAGAGGGAAGAAATTATGGTGTTAGGGTTACTATTTCTGCACAGGAAAGAAGGGCATTTAATCTTATGTCTTCCCGAAATAAGATTAGATAGGCTCTTGGCCGACTACGCAGGCAGAAACTAGTAACCCGACCCAAAATAAGACGCAAAAAAGACGAACACAACAAGGCAACCCCGATGAATCACAGTGACATCAAGCAATAAACGCCCCTAGATATAAGGTGCACAACTAGCAGCCGTAAACAGGAAACAACACCAGGTGATGAATACAGTACAGTCACAGACAGAAGAATCCAACAGTGGAGTTTACTATCTCTGCACAGAAACGCAGGGCTTTTAGTCTTATGTCTTCTCGAAAGAAGATTAGACAGGCTCCTGATCGACTGCTTAGGCAGAAACTAGTATCCTCCGTCAGGTGTGTCGCAAGAGTGGAACCCTGCCTTTAAAGGGCCCGAGACTCTTGATACGGCACTGGATCCTTTACACAAAAAAATACACTCAGACAGATATGCTAAGGCCACAGAAGGTATCTATATCCCGCCCGACACATGCAGACCAATCGACAAATTTTTAAAACCCGACGCAGCCATAGACGAAAGAGCAACCACGTCTTCTACAGAAGGCGCAAGACAAGGACTCGGACGACGACCATTTAAAATTAAAGACCAGTCAATGTCTATGACTCATCCTTGATTGAATACTAGCCAAATTCTCCATAATATCTCAACATGCATCCCAATTTATTACCATACTTTACAATGACCATACAAGGGTTAATATTGCGCTTTAAACGTCATCAATAACATTTCAACTTAAACAAATATTAACATTTCAACTGAACACGTATTATCATTCCAGCTAAACAAATATTAACATTGTGCTTAAACATCATCATTAACCTTTCACTTTAAACAATATTAGTATTGCAATTTGAACAAGTATTTACAAGGCAGTTAAAACAATATTAACATGCTTAAAGTCAAATATTAGAATGGGAATAATGTTTAAAGTCAAGTTTCAGGGTTAATATTTGATGGATAAGTATTTAAGGTTAAGTTTAAAGGTTTGAGGGTTCAAGCATTCAATGTATAAGGTTTTAGGGAGATCCTTTAGATATTGAAGCCTATATTTTATAGTTTAAAAGAATGATTAATTTAGATATACAATTTATAATCAACTTTAATAGTGTGACAAACCTTAAGGATTTTTGTTAAGAGATAAAAATATAATAATAGGTTTTCTCCCCCTTTTTTTTTGAAGTCTCCATAAAGTATGAATATAATAAGATACAATAAAATTTGATTATAGTCATTTTTATTTGATTGTAAAAAGAAGATTAAWGAARCAATGAGATTTGAGATTTGATTATAAAAAGGGATTACCATGGAATAGTAAAATTGTCTGATTATTCTAATCAACATAATTTTTGGAAAATTTGGTATAAAATCCATTAGGCTTGTATCATTTGTATCGTAACAATATATGCTTGAATTCTACAGCAAATTAATAATCAATAAGGAATGGGCTCCCTCCTATGCAGGTTTTCATAGCATGTATCACACTAGAATCCAATTCCTTATCTCATTTTTTTCTTCGAAGGGGTAGCGAGGTAGCGATTTACACAAAGGCCACCTATCATGAAATTATTGTGTCCATCGAGATCAATATTGAGCATATAATTTTGATTCATATCGTTTATTTTATCTTCGTTGCAATTACTTTTCAATGTTTTAAAAATTGTGAAACTAGAAATGTAAATAGAAGTTGAGATAAACTAACGAGGAAACCTTGAAGAATCGGCTGGAAACTAACGAGGAAACCTTGATATAAGGAAAAGGCAATATAAATAGAAATTTAAATGACAATAAATAAAAATGACAATACTGAAAATGCCACATATCAAATATAAACAGACCATAATTAAAGGTAACAATAATTTAAAGAAAATCGATGAACAAAACTAACATCTTATTGCATATCGACGGGATTAAAGCTTAACAGTTTAAATTCGCATGCAGTAACAAATCATACCCAAAACTCCCACGAAATAAATGCCACAGTAAATAATGAAAATGCAGACCCCAAAAGGATAACGCCTCTGTGATTCGCCCAGGAAAGAGGAACGCTGACCCACAATAAACGCAGACCATAACCCTTTAAACAAGAGGTAAAGAAAGTTAGATTGCTTTCACACTGTAATGAGATTTTCCTTAACCAGTAACACGCCCAACCCAAAAATAAACGAATGTGACGGGATTTGGATTGTGTTCAGATTGCAATTAGTTGTATTTGTCAATTAAAAAAGCAGACCCCCAATAACTAAAAAGAAATGTGCAGAGCCTCAAAGTGGCATTCAGATTTCATGAGGTTTTTCATCGTCATTGAAATCGTAGACCTTCAACAACTGATTTGAAATGTAAAGCGATTGAAAAGCATAAAAATTGCATCAGGTTTGCATTGTCAATAATTTCGCAGACCTTCAATAACTAATTTGAAATGCAAGCGATTGAAATGCATCCAGATTGCATGAGGTTTGCATTGGTCAATAAATTTGCAGACCTTCAATAACTAATTCGAAATGAAACCGATTTGAAATGCCTCCAGACTGCATGAGGTTTGCATTTGTCAATAACCACGCAGTCCGCAGTGGGTAAAACAAAAGGTAATAAAATGCAGACCCCAATAGATGGAAGGAAGTGTAAGGAGGTTCAGATTGGCGTTCAGATCGCCCTTAGATTGCAGTTGCTAAAAACGCCCAATATACAGTGGTGAAACGCCCAACAAAATGAAAAAAAAGACGCAGTTCATGAAACTGTTAAAACGCAGACCAATAACGCCCCAAACGCATTGCCGGAGGATAACGAATTTGACAGAAAATAAATTGAAATGCTGGGTTAAATTGATTCGCGAGATGATAAACAATTTTCCAGAGGTAAAAATGAATTAATTGAGGTATTCCAGAGATAAACAATTCCCCCCCTTTTTTTTTCCACTAACCATTAATAAAGACGAACCGCCAGAAACAAGTTAACACTAACCATTTCTAAACAATTTTGCCAGAATTAAAATCATACCTTTGCCACTCGCCCGCTTCGGAAGACGTCTCATGCTCTGTGCCACGTCCACTCTCCTTTTCGCTCCCACTCGCCGACCGCAGAAGGCTCACCAGTACCTCCCAGCCAAATGCTAGGGGTACTCTGCTTTCCCCTTAGCCCCTCGAGCCGCAAAGGGGCCACACAAGAACCATAGATAGACTAGCTTATCAGCTCGCCTCCACGGCTGAGCTACCACTCCAACACAGCTGAGATAAACCCAACTCCTCACAAGAAATCCGTCAAGCCACAGTTCGGCAGCGTAACGTTATGCTAACCGTTCATCCCTCTTCCTTCTTTTCCCCTTCTTTTATAGAAATTTGAGACCCACCTACTTTCCTAAATCATTATTTAATTATTTTTTAATGACAAACTTCAGAACATTCTCTGTCGTCCAAGTGTCGCTCATCCCTATGGTTCTCCAGAAATTAATTTCTTTTTAATAATTAAAAGACTCAATTCCCTCACTCCCACAAAAATCGCTCCTTAAATTACTCCTAGGGTTCCTAGATCCCCTCTCATGCTTTTAATAACTTTCCTAAAATGAAGTTGTTGATTTTTAGTAATTCCTTAAATGCTGATTCCTTTTAGCTTTTTACCCTAGGTCTCCTACTTTCCATTATTAAGTTTCCTTTATTACAAGTTTCCTCATTTCTATTTTTTTTTATTTCTCTCTTGTTTTATTTTTTTATCATATTTTTTTTTTTATTATTATTTTATTTTTATTTTTAAAACCCAAAAAGATAAAGGCACTCATAAAACCTTTCATTGTATTTCTGAAATCCTAACTTTTATACTCCCACATTTTAATTAGTTTATTTCTTCTTATCATTTAAAAACCATGGGTTTCAATTAATTTATCTCCCTCATTACTTTACCCCCCCTTAATTTAAGAAGACTTTAACTAACACAAAGGAGGGTTTTAGTTTACGCCTTTGCATTTATTTTGTGTAGGATCTTTTCTTAGGGCTTATCAGAATTTCATCTTTGAGATGTTTTAAATTTAGGTTTAGTTTGAACTAGGCGACAATTCATTAGGGGAGTTGTTTTAAGAATTTTAACAGGCGTTAAGGTCTTAGGGTCATCTAGGTCGTCTCATCATCATCATCAATGCGACGTGCCCTTCATGACGCACTACGTGCTCCAAG
The DNA here is from genome assembly GCA_009831015.1 of Picea engelmannii. Classification (NCBI taxonomy): domain Eukaryota; kingdom Viridiplantae; phylum Streptophyta; class Pinopsida; order Pinales; family Pinaceae; genus Picea; species Picea engelmannii. Next base: position 631,260 of record ML777868.1, read on the forward strand.
GGTGCCACTCACCTCGTTTGCTTCTGTTGCACGACATGCCCTTCAGGATGCACCACGTTCTCCAAGGGTGTCACTCGTTGACTTGTATTTCTTTGCGCGACATGCCCTTCAGGATGCACCATGTGCTCCAAGGATGCCACTCGTTGACTTGACGAATTGGTAGACTCTATAACCCATGGAGTCAACACTCTGCCAGGTGAACTTGTGGGAGACTAAGGGATCTAAGGAATAAGGCCCCTGCCTTATTGCGCGCCCCTTAGAATCATCGTGAGCGACTGTCGTAGTCTGCCCTCACGACATCGTGGATCCTCTCGAACTAGGTAATCGTTAACGTATAGTTTGAACCACGGCAGGAGTGCTAGTAGGATGTGGCAGGGCTGCTGTCCACACCTCTCACTCATCCTCTCTGGAAATCATGTTTGGCCCCTTCACTCCATATGTGAGTCTTGGTCGGAAAGATATCGTCAGCCTGCATCATCAACCATCATGTTAGATCATGTCAACAACATATCATAAAATCAATAGCATATCATCAAAACAAAACAATATCACCATAAATGAAACAACCCAAATAGCCCACTCCCTGACTCAATCCGGAGTCCAAGGGAGTTCCACCGATGCCTCTGCATCCTCAAGGTCCGAAAACCCTGCACACTCAAATAAACTGAGTCAATATCACCTGTATACAACAATAGTAAAACATCCTGTCATAAATCATAATGCATCATCATCAAGGATAAGTGTTTTATCATCATAAAAGTCCAGATCACTTGCGAGCAAGTGTCCTCAAAGAATAAGTTTGGTGAGTGCACCAGAGCGGGATGTTACAGAGAGCCACAATTCCATGGGTTTGAGACTCGATAAAGTTTACTACACCATCTACAATGTCAATCAATTCATCAAATAAGTCTCTTTAAAAATTCATGTGGAAAGTAGCACTAGTGTCAGACAACCAAACATATCTCCAAGAAGAAAATGAAGTTTTGAATAAATCTTCATTTCTATTAGTATTTTAATGAGCAATATCCAAAAGAAGAGGTTCAAGAGATTTGTCTTTCTATTCTTTTTCTTTATGCTCGTCTTTTCATTTATGCTTGTTTTTTATCTTCTAACATGGGATCCTACATGTGTTTGTTTCATCTCCCTTCTTTTCACAATGACCTTAGTGAAGACCATGATTATAGTGACCATAATGAATACCATGATTATGCTTACCCCGCATCTCAAATTCTTCTTTCCACTTAAGGTTTCCATGGTAGAAGACAATTTCTCATTCTTTGTGGCCAGTTGCTCCAATAGGCTCCCAAGTTTCTAGTGCCTCAAACTCTTTCTCCGTATTAGAGAGTAGGGACACAACATATGTTTTCCACTAGATTTTTAGATGGGAGAAGTGGGCATGAGACTCTTTTATCATATTAGAGACTACTTTTATCATATCAGAGAGAAAGTTCAATGGCAGCGTGTATCGTTGATTTTCTAGATGTGAGAGGCAGGACTCCGACTCTTGGAAAACACCTAATTCCTTAGTTCCCACGGATCTCAATGGTTAGTTGGGATTAAAGTATTCATTCTATATCATTCTGTTGGTTAGCAATGTGAGGTTTCGCGGTGCTGAACCTACCCTACTTTGGAGATGTCATTCATGTGCGGGTTGGCCTTCTTAGATTTCCAATATTCATTCAAAAATGGTTTGAATCATTCTTGAGAGGACATGTGAATGCTTCCACCAGTGTAATATGCAAAATGTTTGGAATGGAGAACAAACAATATTGAAAGGAACATAGATTTTTATCTTCTCTTCAAGATGCGCTAGCACTCCACCCATGTTGGGAAGGAATACAAGAATTGGAAGATAGACATGAAAGACAAAGGAAAGTCACCATTCAAAACAGACACACTACTCACACCAAACGAGCGACAAAGCCAAAATCAGTCCAGGAAATTATTATTCTCATAATAATTCTACATTTCTGCAGATAACCCAAGGTATACTGATCTGGAATAGTGTGCGATAGTATTTTATTCCAGATGACTTAGCTCCATGGCGTGGAAGAGTGTGAGAAAATACATGGATACCATCATATTCAATATGACAATTGTTTTAGCTAATTACCGGGTGTGTGAATCGCTACCTCGAACCATTCAAGGGGCTCAATATGTGAAATATGGTTTGAATGTAGGATTAATACTCACGCCATATCAAGGATCCGAATCCCTTCTCGACTAAATAGGTACAGAGATAGGAGTCAAAGCCCTCCATCTACAACAATGTGAAATTATACTCAGAGAGATTCAATTTCTGATCGGACATGACTACCCCATTCATGACCTGGGCCAATGAAAGAGACCTAGATAACAAATACATATGATATGAAGAACTAGGGAGAAGGGATGCAACTCTGGATGGATTATCGAGTTATCATGAAAACCTAAGCTATGATACCACTGTTGAGCCAAGGATAATTAACTTCACAGATTGAATTGATTTTCATTAAAGTGGTACATACATTAATTAATACAATGATAATTTACCTTTGGTTTCATCTTCCAACGAAGTTGAATGACTCTTTATATTCATCTTTGACAATACTTCATATTACTCCTAAAATAATATTTATAATGTAGCATAATCCGAAAGATTATTTCTTTAACAAGAAAAAGGATTTATTTAAAAAAAAATGGTTTTAGTGTAGGCATAAGTCCATTTCCTTAGGTGGTGTTTCTGTACTCCTTTGTCTTTATCTCTATGTTATTTCTTGCTAATTGGTCTAGTCTCTTATCTCTACTACATCATGGAAGTCCTTTGCCTCCGTCTCTATAGAGCTATGGGGGTTGGGTCCTTTATCTCTATTGAGTTGTATTGTGGGGGTTGGGTAAAGGTATATCGTGGTTATGAGTTACAAGGGTTATGAGTGTTATAGGTTTTATGGGTTATATTATTATTTTTAGGGGTTATGGTAACAAGGAGAGGAGCATCACAAAAATAAGGCCTAGTCTGAGAGACTTTCCTAACTAATTCCTTCCATTTTTACTATTTTCCTTATCCCCATGGACTATGTTATTTAGGAGATAAAATATTTTAATAAAACTGTATTATTCAAATTTTAATATTCTTTACACTCCATAAAGAAAAGACCAACTTCATTTTACTTTCTAATAGATTAAAATAAGTGATTGTATGTTAACCCCCAAACTATACAATATGCCACCTAGTTTGGTGATTAGTTGTATGATTATTCCATTTTTTGTTTTGGAATACTTAAAAAAAATTGAACCTTGAGAACCCAAACCATAAGAGTATTCAATTTGAACTAGTTCACTTTCTCAAATAATATTTATTACATATCATCCACATATTTATTTTGAACTACATTCAATTCAATATTGTCTGATAAATATCATAATTTGTATCCAACCCTTCAAAAACATTGAAAGAATTGTCCGTAACCACAATTATGTTGTCTAGCACCAACTCATCATCATCAACATGACGTATAGGATGTGGGTCGATCACTAGGTGATAAATTTCATGGAACTCTTAGTCTACTTTCTCTCTTACACATTATTCATGTTCTTCATGAACATGTGATGAACATCTTCTTATAGGATATACTTTATAGGCCTTCCCTCAGATCAAATCTAACAAAAACAAATGACCAAGTTGATCTACCTAGGACCTTTGAATAAAAAACCTGCTCAAATTGACTTGGAAGGACACGGATCTCTCTACGTATATCACATGTAATAGGATTATTTGTGGTAAATCCAATATCATGACCAATAATCATCCTTTCATCAGCTTGTAACAAAAATCTCTACCACCTGACCTTAAACATAACCGTTTTGAAGGATTTCAATTTTATTCCTATATATATTCGAGATATCCATATTGTATCAAATCAGATGTGATTAGATGTCATTCGTCAGGTGGGAAATATTAGAAACCAGGAAAATTCTAGTTATCCCACTATCACACATCTTTTTCTTATCATCCGACTATTAATTGGTGTGATATTTTCCACCATTACACCACATAGATTTTTTATGTTTCACTTACATACTCAACAAGTTATAAATTCATTACCATGAATTGATAAATATATATACAAGATAATTTGAGGGATAAAAAACAACACAAAAATAGAAATTAAAAACTAAAAATCGAAGAAAAATTGTTACCTTTCTATCAGTTGCACTAGATGCTATATCAATTTCTTTCTATGTTAGAATTATATCCTTATCCGCATAATCTCTTCTAATCAACTCTAACACCCCACTCCATGATAAACTATGGTTAACTTATTTATGTTTTTTATCCATAACCTCATCCAAATGAGACTATTTGCAATGTATATATACATTGCATCCCACAATTCACTAACTAGATGAAAAAGTAAATATATTTATGTACCAATTAAGCTTAAAAATATACTTACAAATATAATAATTATAATAAAAGATAATACATTTCATTTTTCTCCACTAGTCTTTCCACAACAACACATTCCTTTGAAATGCATTGGTGGAATTAATATCCCAAAGGAGAGGCAAATTAATATCACCTACTACTTGGGTTAAGTTTGCACTAAAATACATTGTGGACTAATATATGATATAGCCTTTAACGATTGAGCCCTTTGGACATGATTGTGTCTAACAAAATCATTCAACGCCTTCAAGTGCCTCTCCACCAACCATAACTAACTTTTTCATATCGGACCACATATTTCAATCTCCTTGACTAGGAGTATGAGGAAATATTCTTATGCATTGAAAAAGCTTGGAGATAGATACTTTTGGATTTCACACCTTAGATGGGTAATTTCCCTCTTCTAATACTTGACATGTTCATTATGGATTTCTTTACATGAAAACCACCTAAAAGTGTAAGGAAATGACGTATCAACATAAAATTATACGATGCAAGTAAATCAAATGTTTACAAGTTCTACAAGTAACATTTCAATTATAACTTTTTGGTTACCTCGTGTACTCCGTGAGATCATATATTAATTGATTTATGTAATTGTCAAAGTTTTTTGAGAGAGATATAAGTACAACATATTGTAGCAAGGATGGAACTATTATTGGTTAATTTTAATTAGAAACAAAAAACTATTACTAACAAATAATCTTTATATCATATGATGAAAAATATTATAAAATTTCATGCCTTAATAAAGGTCCATGATTTTTGGCCCCACCAAAATCATCTTTTTTTGTTAATATATTATTTTTTCTTGAATAAAAACCAATGGAAAATTCAATCTTCCCTATAATCTATTTTACAACATTTCTACCTTACTCTATTAATAACCATGGAAGAATGGTAGGTTGTTCAGGCCCTCCTTTAGGGGATTGCAAAGGGGTGATACCCCCTTGTGCATCGGTTTAGGGGAAACTCCCCTAAGAATTTGTTTTCTCAGGAAACGTGTCACATGTTTTTCCTTAGTTTTCGTTTTTCCTTGATTTTCATGTCTATTGTTGAGCGGTTTGTCAGCACATGGTTTTTTTTCGATGGTTTTCTATTTCGATCAAGGAATTAGGTTTGTTGACTAACCTAGGTCATTGGGTTAGGGTTTTGGATGTTGTTGGCTCCTATATTTATATTGTATTGTAAACAATGTATGACAATGAATGAATATAAAATATGTTGTGTTTCCCGGTTTGGGTTTCCAGCCGAAGACTCTCTATGTAATGTGTGTATTTTCCATTGTATCTTTTATGTTCTTTTATTGAAAATATGTATGAAATAAAATATTGTGTAAGCTTAAAATCTACATTTGGTATCAAAGCTTTGTTTCCTTCACGAGTATGTCTTTGTGGTCAAGGGTTTGGGTCGGGACTGTGATAAGTCTTTCTATAATGGGATATATGTGGTATTGATTTTTTAGGTGAAAACAAATTGTGAGCAGTTCAAAAATGGAGATCGAGAAGTTTAATGGAAAACATTTTGAGTTTTTTAAGCTCAAGATGTAAGTTTTGTTGGTGTATAGAGATCAGTGGATTGCGGTGGATTCAGGTACTACATCTATAGGAACTTTAGAAGATGACTTGAAAAAGTTGGATCAGAAGGCGAAGAGCACAATTCGACTGTGTCTCTCAGATTCAGTATTACTGAATGTGTCATAGGAAGCTACAATGAAATATTTATGGGATAAGTAGGGGAAGTTGTATCAATATAAGTCCCCAGTAAATAGACTATTCTTGATAAGGAAGTTGTATAACTTGAGGATGAGAGATGGAGACTTGGTGGCAAAGCATTTGAACGCCTTCAATACTATGGTGAGTTAGTTAGTATATGTTGAGATTAAAATTTCAAATGAAGATAAGTGTATCAGTTTACTGTGCTCTTTACCAGACTCATGGAATAGTCTGGTTGTGGCCATAGGTAGTAATACAACTAACTTGAAGTTTGATGAAGTGGTCTCATCCTTGTTGTCGGAGGACATGAGACGAAAGAAAATGGAGGGACATAGCACAAATGCATTATTTGCAAGAGGACGCTCCCAAGAAAGAAATAGATCTAAGTCCTCAAGTGGGAGATCTAAGTCTAAGGTAATATCTAAGTCTCCTGAAAATTTTATAAAGGTATGTTGGAGATGTGGAAAAGAACGACAGTACAATAAGTAGTGTAGATCCAAAGTTAAGAAAAAGAAGGTATCTCAAGAATATCCCTCTACAAAAGAAAATACCTCCAAGGAATAAGGAGGGGATGTGTACTTTGATTCTTCAAGAACACATGCATATCATGGGGCATGGTTGGTTGACTCAGGTGCATCCTTTCATATGACTCCCCACAGAGAGCGGTTATGTGAATATGAAAGGTATGATGGAGGTACTTTTTTCCTAGGTGATGAATCGACAACCAAAATCATAGGTTGATGAAAATTCAAGTTGAGGCTCATAGATGGAAGGATTAGAACACTAACGGGTGTTCTACACATCCTAGGATTGGCCATAAATTTGATTTTTGTAAGAAAAATGGACGATGCAGGGGTAAAAACTATATTTGAAAAGGAAACCTGCAGGATGGTTGGAGGATCAATGGTGCTACTGAAATGAGTTCAGTTTGGAACTCTATATAAGTTGCAAGGAAGAAATATTAGTGATGGGTGTAATAGTTCCATTTTTCTTGATATTGGAGTTGAAGAATAAAGAACTCTTACCGTCTCTCAAGAAAAGGTTATGATGTGGCATTAAAGACTAGGGCATATCAGATATAAGGGTCTTCGACTACTACAGGGTAAAGGTATGGTTGAAGGTATGTATAAATCCTCTCTATATTTTTATTTCTGTGAACATTGTGTATACGGGAAGAAGAATCAGGTAAGATTCCCCTCTGGTGCAACGAGAGAATAAGGAATTTTATAGCTAGTTCATAGTGATGTGTTTTGTCCTATGTTGGTTCCATCATTGGGAAAAGCTATGTAATATGTCTCATTTATAGATGATTTCTTGAGGAATAATTAGATATATTTCCTCAGGAAGAAATATGAAGTATTTGATAGATTTAAAGAGTTTAAGGCTCTTATTGAGATTTAAGGTGTTGAGAAAAAATAATGGAGGAGTGTTTTACATGAATGAATTTGAAGAATCCTATAAGAAGTGTGGTATATAAAGGAAAAATACTACTCCATATACGCCTCAACATAATGGAGTTGCAAAAAGGATGAACAAGACACTGATGGAAAAATCAAGGTGCATGCTTAGTGGTGTCAGGTTAGGGAAATAATTATGGGATGAGGTAGTGGGCACTACATGTTACCAAGTTAATCGATCACCCTCATTAGTGTTGTATGAAAAGACTCCATAAGATGTATGGATTGGTAAGAAACCTTCTTTCACACATATCAAGGTATTTGTCTGTGAGGCCTATGTTCATGTTCCAAAGGAAAACAAGAGTAAGCTAGATAAGAAGGTTGAAAAGTGTATCTTTATTGGGTATAAACATGGTCTCAAAGGTTATAATATTTGGAACCTACAAACTAACAAATTTTTGTATAGACGAGATGAGGTATTTAGAGAAATGAAGAATGTTGTTAAACATGAAGTCCTACAAAGTAAGGAAGAACCAGAGAAAATAGAGTTTGATTTAAAGGATGATGAATCAGACTCTATAGAAGAAAAGGAATCAGAAAAAGAAAATACTCATACTCCAATATTGAGGAGATCTGTTCGAGAAAGAAGGCTACTAGAAAGGTATATTCCATTTGATTTTCGTTCAAATTTTTCTTTCTCTATTACTGATCATGATCCTAGAACTGTTAGGAAGGTAGTGGATTTAGAGGATGGAAAACTATGGAAAAAGGCCATGGATGAAGAAATGGAATCCTTGGATAAGAATGAGGCTTGGGATCTAGTGAAGTTTTCGACTAGAAGTAATCCCATTGGCAAAAAATGGGTATTTAAAAATAAGTTGATTATAGAAGGAAAAGTGGAGAAATACAAATCTCAGTTAGTAGAAAAGGGTTATTCTCAAGTTGATGGAATTGGTTTTCATGATATTTTTTCTCATGTTGACAAGTTAACTTCTATAAGATTTCTATTATCTATTTTTGATGCATTTGATTTTGAAGTAGAACAGATGGATGTGAAGACAACATTCCTACATGGGGATTTGGAAGAACAAATCTATATGAAGCAGCCATAAAGATTTGTTGTGAAGGGAAAGAAGGAGATGGTATGCATGATGAAAAAAAAACTGTATTGTTTAAGACAATCACCAAGGATGCAGTATCAAACATTTCATACTTATATTCTGGGACATGGCTTCACAAAAAGAAAAGAGGATCATTCTGTGTATTTTAAATTAATTAGTGATCATTTGATTTATTTGGTCTTGTATGTGGATGACATGTTGTTGATAGAAAACAACAAGGAGATTATTCAAGATGTGAAAACTCAGATTTCTTCTAAATTTGACATGAAGGATCTCAATGATGCAAATTTCATTTTGGTCATGGAAATTAAAAGATATTGGAAAAATAGGAAACGTTTGTTAAATCAGAGAAAATATGTCGAGACAATATTCAAGAGGTTTAATATGAAAGAATGTAAACTGGTTAAGGTCCCTATTCATGTTGGTGTAAAGTTATTTGTAGATCAATGTCCCAAGAAATAGGAAGAGGAGGAGGACATGTCTCATGTTCCATATGTGACTGCAGTTGGAATTTTGATGTATGCAATGGTATGTACTAGACTGAACATTGCACATCCAGTGGGAGTTTTGAGTAGGTATATGTCAAAACCAGGGAAGGAGCATTGGAAAACAATAAAAAGGGTTTTCAAGTATTTGCGTGGCACTGTTAGCTATGGATTGTGCTACCAAGGATGACCAATATTCGATAGAGTGTTGGAAATACATGTCTTTGTGGATGCAGACTGGGATGGAGATCTAGATCGTAGGAGATCTACAAGAGGGTATGTGTTTAACCTGTTTGGAGGAGAAATCAGTTGGATGAGAAAAAGACAGGATGTAGTGGCACTTTCACGTATAGAAGCTAAATACATGGTATCCACTCATGCAAGTAAGGAAGAAGTATGGCTACAAATATTATGTTCATGTATTGGGTTGTACAACAAGATGTATGGATAAATTGTGTTAGTTAGAGTGCAAGTTTTCTAGAGAAGAACCCGACTTAAAATTCAAAGACAAAGCATATTGATATTCAATATCACTTTGTGAGAGACATGGTTGAAGAAAATAAAGTGTTATTGATGAAGGTGGACACTTTGAAGACCGTTGCAGATTCATTAAAAATATATGTGAGCACTAAGAAGTTCTCTTGGTGTAGAGGATCCATCGATATCATTGCCCTGGATTGTTGACTATGTAATGTTGTAACCCCCTTGTATGCAAAGAAAACAACAAGTGGGATAATGATGGGTATGTGTTATATTCTTTGCATGACTAGCTCAAGTGTTTACTACGTTCCACCGGGCACGCAAGGGGGTTTGAGGGGGGGCCTCCAGGCCCGCCTTTCACGGGTTCAGGGGCAATGCTCTTGAGAAATTGTATTTCCCTCGGGAAATATGTCACATTTTTTGCCTCATTTTTCGTGTCACCTCAATTTGCATGTCCATTGTTGGGCAGTTTGTCGGCAAATGGTTTTTTCCGATGGATTTCTATTTTCAGTTAAGTAATTGGGTTTGTTGACTAATACAGGTCATTGGGTTAGGGTTTTGGATGTCGTTGGCTCCTATATGTATATTGTATTCTAATCAATGTATCACAATGAATGAATACAAAATATGTTGGTTTTCCCAGTTTGGGTTTCCATGGGAAAACTCTATGTGTAATGTGTGTATTTTCCATTGTATCTTTTATGTTCCTTTATTGAAAATATGTTTGCAATAAAATATTGTAAAAGGTTAAAATCTACATTTCATACCTTGTGAAATCCCACCAAGATGACGATTCATAAAGATAAAATGAAATACATTTGTATTATAGTTAATAGGAAAAAACAAAAAAGCTAGAAAAAGTAACATATATGGATGTAATTGAATCCATATTCTTTCTGTGATACTTCACAAATGCATTTTTCCATAGTTGAGGTGTCACTATTCATGGTTTTTCCTTAGCCTCTTCCTACCCATCGAAGATATCTTTTTTTGTAGTTTGATACTTATGGCTACTAGGGAGGAAATGTTTGTATTAATCATACACCTCCTTTTATAAACTTATTTAAGATATAGATATTGCTTTGGGACCACACACTAAATATGTGTATTTTCCCTTTGTTTGAAGACTTACAAGATATATAATAATGTTATTATAATACTATAATATTCAAAAAAACAAGTGAATTAATAGCGGATATATAAAGTTACATTGAAATATACACCCCACAAAAATTTGCTTGTGTCGATATATCATGAATTTTCCATGTAAGTACTACATATAGTTGAAATCATTTTGGGCCTACTAGTTTAGATATGTCAGACATAGTGATTTTAACCCATAACTTTAAAAGTTCATCAATAAGAGGCTAAAAAAATACACCCATATCTCTATCTTGGTATTTACCTATTTATTTTCAAATATGAATAAATAATTCCTTATACATACAAAATATATAACAAAAGGAAAAAAGAATTGGTATGTTGTGAAAAATTCTAAGAGTAAATATGTAGAACAATTAATATCATGTTATGTGCATCATTTGGTGTGACAAGTGTTGGGGGGGATGCATAATTATTGATCATAAGAAAATAAAATAATTCAACTTCACTTTGGGGGTAGGTGAGGGAACAAACAATCAAGTAGAGGTTCTAGCAATAATTCGAGGCCTCTAGAACTTGAAACAAAATGAAAAAAATGAAGGTCATAGTGATCGAGAGCTCATCCATAATTATTTAAGATATGAACTAAATTTAATCACCTCAAAACCATACATTGAAAATAATAATCATTATATCTCAAAAGTTAGCAAAAATCTTCAAATCCATTGAATTCTATCAATTTATGAGATCAAACGACAAAATAGCATATAAAAATGCCAATGAATAGCTCATTTTTTAGTTGGGATGACTAATAATAAATGAAGAATCCTAAATTGTGTCATCTCTTATGATACATAATCGATTCAAAAAATAAATTTTAGGAAACATGAATATAAAGGACAAGTAGCAAAGAACAATATTGCATAATACTTCAACATTAAAGACCCCTACCTCCACTATTCAATATCACAATCCTTTATGAGTTTTAATTGATTTCATAAAGGAGAATACCATATACATGCATGTGTGTGATTTATCTCATTGAACACAGTGGAAGTTACTCTAATTTTCACTCATTGTGGTATGGAATAACAATATTGATGATATTGATGATGCTTGGATATTGCTCGATTCATCCCTCATTTATTTGAGAGAGTACTTTAAAATATAGATTTTTTTGTTGAAATGTTGGTAAGACAAATTACATCCTAAATTGTTGGTATATGTAGGGAATTGTTGGAGGATTCCTTGGCAAGAATATAGGATCTATTAGATGTTGGAATTATAGAGAAAGGTAAACAATGTGGAACATGAAAAATCCACATCCACACCCATATGGTCATGTAGTTCGACATGATGACTTTGAGAAATTTGATTTGAACTAAGTTATTTGATGATGTGGAAGACACAAAGATTAAACCTAGGATTATTTTTCATTATATACACAAAAGTGGGAAGGATAGCAAAGAGAATGGGAAAGGAGGGTAGCAATGCAGAGACTAATAATACCTATCAATACCTATATGGAATCAATAAAATACAATCAAATGGAAAACAAAATCAAGTCAAGAAACAATACATAGAGGGTTGAAGAAATGAGGGAAATAATCAACAAGATAGAAGAAAGAATTGCACAATTAGAGGTGGAGAAAATTCTAACATTAGACATTGCCCATTCTATAGTTTCTCCTTCACTATCTATGGGTTATTTAATCCTTTATATCAAGGTGGATAATGAGGAATAAACGATGTAGAAAAAATTAACACAAACAAATAAGAAAACCCTAAGCACTAAATCTTCCAAGGATGACACTAGAATGAAGAGCCCCTACAAGAAAGTGTTTTGATTTTCTAAATTCTCATATATTTTGGAAAGTAGTATTTTTGTTAGGATAATATGTTTAACACTATATACCTATTGAATAATTAGTATTATAATTAGGAAATTAATGTTATGGAAAAACCATCGAATGCGAGTGATAGAGGACCTATAGGCGCATGCGTGGATCCCCCTCCAGTCACACCTCATGTGAATTTAATCCCTGCACAATGCGAGGTCAAAGCCATTCAATTCCATGACTCTTCAACCTATGATCAGGTTTAATATCTGTACAATGGAAATCATGCCAATTTTGTGTTGGATATGGGATCCTTGGATGGATGGAAACAATCATTCTTGCTTTGGAATTTTCTGGTGTTGAATTTTCTCTATATGGAGTCATTGTTGTTCTCCTATTTGACATCTCTGTGAGGTTAATCCCTCCTATTGGTTTACCTCTCCATGCTCTATGTGATACTATTTTACTATGTTGAGCCAAAACTAGGGCGACTTTACTCTCCCTATGAGACCGTGTACTCAAGAGATAAGATCTAGTCGCATGCCTCCCAAAGAGACTATGCCCAGAAGATTGTGTGGTACCCCCTGGTGTGGAAGAGGTGGTTGTGGTCGCTCTAGTCATTCTGGCCTTAGAGGCACACCAAAAAAGGGTTATGATATCTTATATCTGAGTCATATGATGGACATGTTGGATGATCGGGAAGAATAAATTAACGTATATAAGTTAGTTGGACAATGGGATCAAACTCGTAGGAAGAATTATTGGTCTATGAAGAACATTCTTGCCCAAGTTTTACCGCGTTCTCTAGGCATCCCACTGGAGAGTAAATCCTCTCCAACCTATTCTCCTTCTACTCATACCTATTCTTCGGAGGGCCCTTCTCTTTATCCTAATCCCACAAAGCACCAAGACCCGCAACAAGTAAAGGCTCCCCAGGAATATCATGCTATGGTTGGAATTGGGAATATTAGTGTTTACAAAAGGAAGCACGTTGAGCGCTGATACCTAGAAGGGCCTTCTTCATTCCACAAGATTGTCAGTATACCTACCAAGGAATGCAAGGAAAAATAATCCAGTGCAATAAATTATTACTATCCAATTATTCAGGAAAAACCAGAGGGTGTGGACTCTAGTCACCCTCTCGAGTAATCTTCGGTTCACATAGTTTTTTCTTTTATGGTTTTGGTTTTCATTAATATCCATTTGGAAGACACATTAGATAGAATTTTTTTTACAATAGTTGTTAGGAATTCCATTTTCAAGTATCATTGTGGCCATTGTATGCATGGTTTCCCACTTATGGGAAGTATTTTAAACGTAGTTTTTGAGCATCTAGTTTCCCTTGCATGGGTAGGCTTGATGTTGATAGTATATTCTTGTTTTGGACTTGAATGAGGGCTTTCCTCTCTTTATCCAACCTCATACTTTGAAGTCGTCTTGGTTATATTTTTAGTTGTACAGTAATATATTAAAGCTATGGAACTTACAAAACAAAGGTGAGGGGAAAATATAGACAATAATGGTTGTGTTAAAATTCAATGTTAGTGTACTACAATGGCTATGAATTTTTTCTTTCCGATACCTCTTTAATCGAATTAATATTAATTTGGAAAATTGACTAAGATTTATTTTCATTGTTTGTGAAGTCCAAGTGCACCTCAATCCTTTCGTGTTTCATATGTATGCAGGAGATGGTATTTGCATAGAGATGATGTTTGATGTATGTGAAGTGTAACTATTTTTAATAAATTCCATGTAGAATTTTCATTTCAAACTAATTTATTAAAATGTTATCGACAAAGGAAACTGAACCATAATTGGTCATATGAATAATAAAAAAATCAAAGCTACACATATACAATAATAAACAAATGTGGAATATAACTTCTACTATTAAGTGTGACATGATGTGCATAACATTCATGTGTCCCTACAATTTGCAGTAATCATTAGTCTTGATACTAATAATGGGAATGTTAATGAGTGCAGGTGATGTGCACATTATGAAAGGGAGATGACAAGGATAACATGATAATAAGGAACATGTGCCACTGCAATGGCGATGTCCATGCCTAGAAACTTTTGAAAATATGTGTAGGTGTATTCACTTTGTGATTGATTCTCTTGAATTGACTTAATGCAATGTACCATTACATGCAACAAGGGATACATCTGGATGTGCCATTTTTTTCTAAACCCTCACGTGCACCTATATATGCGCAATCATAGTTCGGGAACCAAGAGCACCTATAGTCCAGTTAGATGACTCCTTTCAATGCGGAATGACTTCTTTCAAAACTTGGCCACACATACATGATGTTAAGTTAGACTTAGTACAATAATATGAGATATATGCATGGGATTATAGTAACCTAAGACTAACGACAAGAGTCGAATACTTTTATGTTTCGTTATTTGTTTATTTTTTTATTTATCTGTTTATTTTTTAATTGGAATGAGTGAGGTATTAAAAAAATTTCTAAATGCAGAGATAAAATAAAAAGATAGCCTTTGATGTTTTGTTATGTCATTGTGATTTTTGTTTTGATAATAATTGTGAGAAATCCAAAGATAGAATTTGATATTTTGTTTTGTCATTGTGATTTTTGTTTTAATAATAATTAAGAAAAGTTATATAAAAAAAATGTTATAGGATTCAGAAAATAAAAAGGATGCAAATCTCACATGTAAACTAAAGAATAAATTGAAAACATAAATTGTAGGATACATGAAAGAAGATCATCAAGAACTTAGAATTATGAGAAAACCAACATTGGTGAGGCTACGCTCACAATCACTTATTGAATGAAGATTGATTACATCATTATATAGGAAACCATATCTACTTGGGTGGTTAGAACAGATCACAAATAAATAGGATCTACATTAAATGAAGTAGAGTTCAACTACACAACTGACTCTTTCTCCATTATTTCCAATTCTCCCCCTTAATGGAGAATGGATTGACTTCTAAACCTAACATCTCCCTAAATAGCTCAAACTTAATCTTTCCAAGAGGGTTAGTGAAAATATCAACATCATTTTCACAAGTATTACAATACATAAGAGCTACTTCATTTGACTGCAACTTTTCTCTAACAAAATGAAATTGAGAATCAACATTTTTTGTCCTTGCATGATAAATAGGATTATGTGCCAGCTTGATTGAACTTTGATTGTCAGATTTGGTCATTGTAGGTTCCTTTTGTTCTTATCCAAAATATTGAAGAAGTCTTCTCAACCAAATAACTTCACAAGTTGTTTCACACAAGGCTTTATATTATGCTTCATTAGAAGACAAATATACAGTAGGATGTTTTTTACTGCTCCATGAAACAACCCCAGATCCAATGCCAAATTCATATCCAGTGGTTGATCTTTGATCATCCGGATTGCCAGCCCAATCAGAATATGAGTAACCTGTCAACTCACCATCAAATGCATCATTATATTTAATACCATAATCAAGTGTTCCATTTAGATACCGAAGTACCACCTTTGTTGCATTCCAATGGAATTCTTGAGGTTTCACCATAAACTGACTTAACACACTCACATAATATTCAATATCAGGTCTAGTTGTGATGAGATAATTCAAACTACTGACCATATATCTATACATAGTTCCATTCACCTCCTTTGAAACATCATCACAAGAAAGTTTCATATTCTACTGCATGGGAACAATAAAAGATTTACATTGATCCATTTTAAATCTCTTAAGTACTTATATGACATACTTACTCTCACAAAAAAAAAAAATTCTTGCATTTCTCCAAACTTCAAGACCTAGGAAGTAATGTAACTCACCAAGATCTTTCATTTCAAAAACTTGCGACATCTGCTCCTTGATTTCATCAATTAATTTCTCTGCATTTCCTATAATTATCAAATCATCAACATATAATCAAATCAATACTATATACCCCTACTCATCAAATTTGGTATACATATTTGGATCACTCTTTCTCCTCATAAAACCCTGTTGAAGAAAGAAATAGTCTATATTCTCATACCATGACCTAGGTGCTCGTTTTAGTCCATACAATGGTTTCTTTAACTTACACACTAAGTGTTCCTTCCCATTTTCCACAAACCCTTCAGGTTGAGTAAGGTAAACCTCCTCCTTTAACTCACCATTCAAAAATGCATATTTAACATCTAATTGGTGTAGCTTTCAATGGTACTTTGTAGCTAAAGCAATTAACAATATGATAGTATTCAATTTAGCTACTGGTGCAAATGTTTAAGCATAATCAACAACTTATGTTTGTGAATACCCCTTTGAAACCAATCTAGCCTTATATTTGTCTATACTACCATTTGATTTAAACTTGGGTTTGTATATCCATTTTCATCTAATGGGCTTCTTACGTTTAGAAAATTCAGTCAATTCCGAAGTATTATTTTTCATTATAGATTCATATTCTTCCTCCATTGCATTTCACCATTCATCATGTTCATTTTCTTCATTAAAACTCAAGGGTTCTATGACATTTGAAATGCTACTCATTAGGGCATAGTCTCTATACCTCTCAGGGAGCCGAACCTGTCATGAAGATCTTCTCAAATGATTATTTTGTTGTCCGCTTTGTGAAGATATGTCTTCACCACTAGGTGAACTCTGACTGCTTGAAGTGTCCATGTCACTGTCACTAAGTCCTTCTTGTTGTTGTTGATGTCGCTGCGGTTGTGGATGTTGTTGTGGTGGTTGTTGTGATGGTTGTTGATGCTCTTCTTTAAATCCTTCATCAATAATTCTATGCCATTCCTCATGATTGTTGTTGTCATGATTTTCTGCTTCCTGCTCATGGAAAAGTACATCTCTACTAGCAAATATTTTGTGAGTAGAAGGATCAAATAGTTTGTATGATTTGAATTCAGAAAAATACCCAATGAAAATACATTTAATGGCTTTAGAATCCAATTTCTTCCTATTATCCTTTGGAATATGTGAAAAATCCTTACACCCAAATACTTTCAAATTATGAACTGCAAGTTTGGAACCATACAAGGATTCTAAATGAGTAACATTATCAAGACACCTTGTTGGACCTCTATTCTTTAAATAAACTGCAGTATTTATGTCTTCATCCCAAAACGTATTCGAGATATTCTTACCTTTCATCATACTGCGTGCACATTCTACCAGAGTTCTATTTTTCCTTTTAGCAACTTTGTTTTGCTGTGGAGGGTGAGGTACTGTAAACTGTTGTACTATTCCATGATCTTTGCAATATTTGATGAAGTCCCCTGATTTATACTCTCCCCCTTGATCTGAACAAAGGATTTTCATGGATTTTCATGTCTTCTTTCCACCATGGTTCTGAATTCCTTAAAGTACTCAAAAACATCACTTTTTCTTCTAAGGAAATAAACCCATGTGTATCTCATGCAATCATCACTAAATAACAGAAAGTAAAATGCACCTCCTAAAGACATAGTCTACATAGGTACGCGAACATCAGTATGCACAAGATCTAAAACATCTCTCTTTTTTCTTCAGGATTAGAGGGGAATTCATCTCTTTTCATCTTTCCTAACGCACATCCATCACAAGCAACATTCTCATTCTTTAACATGGTAAGTCCCTCAACCATATTTTGTTTCTCTAATAAAAATAAATCAGGATGATTGATGTGGCCATACATTTGATTCCAAAGAGTCTTTGTTGGCATAGTTGTAGAAGTAAGTGCATGATGTGCTTTGTTGGTAACATCAATTTTGTATAGGCCTCCTTCTCTGACTCCCATTGCAATAGTTTCTAATTGGTCCAACAGATCCTGCACTATGAAATAATTCTTGAATAATTCAACCGTCAAGTTCTGATCTGTAATGGTGGACACAAAGATCAATTTTTTCTTTATCCCTGGCACATACACCACATTGTGAATGTGATGAACAGTACCATTCGGAAATGTCATAGGAATGTCTCCATATCCCTTGATCTGATGAGTGTGGTCATCACCAAGATATATGTTGGCTCCATCCGGTGTTTCTTTAAAATTATTATACCACAACTTATTACATGTCATATGTACTGATGTTTCAGAATCCAAAAACCAGGCATCACTATCATCCGTTTCAACAGATAAAGAAGCATTGGACACAAACAGTCTAAGATCCCATGAATCAAAATTTGGGGGTTCATCAATATCATCACTATCAATAAACAATCTGAGATCATGATTTGAAGATTCTTCTGCATAATGACCTGTATGTTTTCTAGGTTTATTCCTAGCCTCATCACTCTTCTTCTTATGACAATATCTAACAATATGTCCAGGTCGACCACAATAAAAACAACTCTTTGACTCATTCTTGTTAGAGGGCATACCTTGATTCATCCTTAGGGATTGTCGTCTTTGCGATGAAAAACCTCCTCTGCCCCTTTCTCCTGATTTCCCTCTCAGGGATCTCTTATTTGACCACAGTGTTGGATCTGAATTCTGAGGCTTCAAATTCCTGCGCCTCTCTTCCTCTTGTAGCAAAATACTTGTTAGTTCTTCAAAAGTACGAGGTTTCTCACTTACTGTGAGACCTGTTATGAACATCTGATAATCTTCTATCATACTATTTAAGGTAATAGTGAAAAGATCAGTGATGGAAACTGTTTCCCCTATATTTCCTAGATTTTCTTTCACCTCTTTAATATGACCCAAAAATTAACTAACAGATTCATTTCCTTCCATCTTAATGCCTAGAAATTTATTTTTCAGGAACATAATACGATTTGTGTTGCTAGTTTCATATAAATCTTTAAGCGTTGTCCAAATTTCACCAGAAGTTTTAGCCTCTCTAATATGTGGAATTATGCTATCTTTAACAGACATACACAACAATACCTTTGCCTTGTTTTCACGCTTCTCCCAATCTTGGATATGTGTTGTTTTCACACCGAAAGACGCATCAGGTTTCACTTCATCTCCCTTCACAATGGTCCAGACACCATAGCCCTCCATCAGGGTCTACATTTTTAATTTCCAGTTAATGAAATTTGTGCCATCTAATTTGTTGGCCTTGTTGAGGTAGTTCTCTATCATAGGATTCACCATATTTGCAAGTGTCTTCTCGTCCAACCAGACAATGGATCCTTGTATCACAACACACTTCAATCCTGAAGGTGGTGAATCACCAAGAATATGCAACTTTCATCAATTGTTGAGCAGTCCATCGCTCTGCCTTCAGATCCACCGATCTGATTCTAACTAGGATCCCAACTTTATTAAAAGAAAAAATGAAAAAATATAATAAACCTTCCATAAGAGATGAAAACCCTACACGATTTGGTGTGTATATGGTCACACCAAAAAATGAAGAAAGTGATAGAAATGCATGCACCAAAATGCACCAGATCTTATTTTCTCCCAAACAATCATATAATGGGTGATTTTGGATCAACCCTCATGGTATGAAACATGGCTTCAAACCCACACAACCTCCTCTTATCCTCACGACCTGTTGAGATGATGGATCGGACCTCACCACCACCTCTGACCCTATCACGCCTCTTCTACACTGAACGAACAACCACGAATTGATTCAATGAGTAGGAGAAGGGGGTTTCGACAGTCTCAATGAGCTATGAGTGCACCAGATCTGAGTATGCTTCAACCTCACACAACAAATCTTCTGATGATTTTCAACATGAAAAACATGCTTTTCCAAAGAAATATTGGTCGGCGCTCCTCAAACGCATGAAGGGGAGCATTCATGCTCATATGCTATGGAAGGGGGGGCGTTGCAATGTTTGGTGAAAATGGAAGTGCGAGCACAAGTGTCCCAATGCTCTTAGACGTGAACGAAGGGAGTGCGAGGAGTCCCAAAATTTTAATTTCGTAAGTATGAGAGGGATCGATGCTCCTCTAACACTGCATGGGGAGAACTCGATGCCCCTAGTCAATTAATTTGAGATCTTGCACTTTGGATCTCACCTCAGAGAGTTGTATCTCTCAGATCTCCAATCTCTCTCTGATACCAACTTAGAATTATGAGAAAACCAACATTGGTGAGGCTACACTCACAATCACTTATTGAATGAAGACTAATTACATCATTATATTGGAAACCATATCTACTTGGGTAGTTAAAACAAATCACAGATAAATAGGATCTACATTAAATGAAGTAGAGTTCAACTATGCAACTGACTCTTGCTCCATTATTTCCAAGTCAAGATGAAAAAGTAAATTAGATGATTAGGCCTACATTGGGAAACAACCAATTTATCTAGAACAATCATGTGAATATATTCATATCAATAAATTCCTACTTTCAATAAATATTATATAGGCTAGATTGCAATAAATTCCTACTTTCTATAAATATTATATAGACTAGATTGAAATTGCCTCTCTATACATAATAAAGTGAGTCTGGTTGATAGAAAAAAAAAGGATTTGTAGACCAAGGAAGGAAACATTAAAATGTATTTCTTGAATTAATTTGTACTCCTCTATCTAGGTAGCCCGAAGGAGCTAAGAACAAGGACAATGAGAGAGAAAAGAAGTTAAGTCAACCCTACCGCAACCATAGCTGAAATGATTTACATTCTATTAAAACCATTCATAACTAAAGAGTTCATGTCTAAATATTTCAACAAATAATCGTTTGAAATAAATGTCACAATTGATGCAATCAACTACATGCTTACGATTATACACTGGAATAATATGGAACTATTATGCTAAAGGTTTGAAAATTTTGAAACTATGATAAAACTAAGTTTAGAAATGCATAATTTCATGTTTTGGATTCATTTATTTTAATTTTAGAAGTGCAAGAACCCATGCACACACACACACACACACACACACACACACACACATATCTGTGTGTGGGGTGAGGGTGAGGGTAGAGAAATAGAAGCATTGGTGATATAAATACTACTATAAATTAGAGGTTGTTGCTACCATTCAAGATATAAATTTATTGTAAATCACTGCCACAAAACCTTTAACTCAACAACAACAATAATAATCAAGTTTATCTGGAAAAACTAGGACTATTGTGCTTGAAACTTAATCTTCAAAAGAATATAAAATGTCTTGGGGCCTCAAAGAGGTAGAGAATAACCTTTGGACTTTTGGTTTAAAAATATGGGAGACTAAACCGTAGCTTATTTTCGAAAAAAAAATCATCATTATTCAATATCAAGAAGAGGTAATGATGACAAGAAAAAAACACACACAAAGCGACTATGGAGTGGTTCTTCTCTTCTCCACATTCACATAAAACTAAAATTACAAAATACGTGATAAGAGATAACTGTCTAGAACACTCCATCCTTAACTTCATAATAAATTGAAAATTACCTATCTTGTATGTTCATTTAATATTCCTATCCTCCATTATATTTGGTCAAACAAGTAATGGAGGAATTACTCTATTTAACACTCCCCATTAATTTCTACCATTACAAAAATCAACACAAACTATGCCTCAGTGTTGTCTCTAAAATTCAAAAGTATTTCTTCCCAATTGCTTGGTGAAGATATCTGCTAGATGTTATTTTGAACCACAAAATTGTAGCATAATTCTAACATCGTTGACAGGATCACGAATGAAATGATAGTGATTGTCAACGTGTTTACTCTTGCGATGAAACACAAAATTATCATATAATTCGATTCTTGAAATGTTGTCACAAAATATAGTAGTTGACTCCTTTTCTTCATGTGCAATATCACTAAGGATCCTTCTCAACCAAACTGTATGACATCCTACTGAATTTCCTGCCACATACTCTGCTTCTGCTAAAGAAATTGTGATGATGGGATGTTTCTTAGAAGCCCATGAAATAAATCTTGTACCAAACATAAATGCATACCTAGAAGTATTTTTTTGATCATCAAAACTATCTCCAAGATCACTATCTGTATATCCAACAAATGAATCATCTTCCAAAGTAAAATACCAAATTCCATAATCTGTTGTACCAACGATATACCTAAAAATTATTTTTCCAACTTTCCAATGAGAGATTCTAGGATTCTCCATAAATATGGAAATTAATCTTACTGCGTACATAATGTTTGGTTGGGTATCTATACGGTACATTATACTTCCTACAATCCTCTTATACATAGTATAATCAATTTATGTCCCTTCATCTTGTTTACTTAATTTTGTACATGTTGCAATTAGTGTATTTGTTGGATTGCATTTGTTCATTTTCAACCTTTTCAAAATATTTGTAGCATATTTTCACTGAGAGATAAAAATTTCCTTTTCAGATCGCTCAACTTCAATTCCCAAAAAATATTTCATGAGAGACCAAGACTAGTCATTTCAAATTCACTTTGCATGGCTACTTTGAATTCATTCAACAACAAATTTACTATATAAATCATGCCATCAACATAGAGACAAACTATCAAAATATTACTTTTGGTATCTTTTCGTGTAATGTGTGGGCTCATTGCTACTCCTATTGAACCCATTGTTGAGTAAATAAGTATCAATGCGACTGTACCAAGCTCTTGGAGCTTGCTTCAAACTGTATAATGTTTTCTTCAATCTGTATACTTTGTACTCTTTACCTTTGATATGAAATCCTAGTTGTTGATCCAAATAAACTTATTTCTTTAAAAAGATATTTAGAAAGGGTGATTTAATGTCCATTTGATAGATTGGCCATTTCGTTTGAGTTGCAACCTCCAAAACTACTCTGATAGTATCCAAACGTGCTACTGGAGAAAATGTTTCTCCATAGTCAATGTTGGGTTGTTGAGAAAACCCTTTTGCTACAAGTCTTTCCTTGTGATTCTCTAATTTTCATTTCTCATTGAGTTTTGTCTTATACATCCATTTAACTACAATGTTGGTTTTCTCAATGGGAATATCCACAAGATCCCATGTGTTGTTTCTTTCAATTTCTTCAATTTCTTCATTCATTGCATCAACCCATTTTTCTTCTTTGTCTACTTCTTCAAATTATACCGGTTGATAGGATAACAAAGAAAAGTGTGCCCGTTGATCCATGTCATCATTCTGATCATAAATTCCTCTCAAACTTGTTTTTCTTTGGTTCCTTATATTTTTCTATAGTGGGATCTAAATCATTACTAGGTGGAGAAGAAGAATTGTGCTCTATTTTTTCTCCTTGAAATTGTACTTGCAATCTTGGAATTCTTGGTGTAAAAGCTTGTTGTCTTGTCACATCCACCTAATTATCTTGCTGTATAGAAGGAATTCTTTCTACAAGTATTTCACTTGTTTTGTTATCCAAAGATTTATCTTCTTGTAATTTCACATCTCTTCTTACTATAAACTTCTTGGTAATAGGATTATACAACCTATATGATTTATATTGTTCATTGTATCCCAAAAATATACATTTTTCATTTCTATCATCCATATTTCTCCTCAACTCTTCGGGAACATGAGCATAATCTACACAACCAAAACATTTAAAATGAGAAATGCTAGATTTCATACCACTCCATGCTTCTTGGGGAACTTGATATTTTAGACTGTTGGTTGGTGATAGATTTGAAATATAGACTGAGCATGCCACTGCTTCACCCCAGTATTCATTTGACAAATTCTTGGCCTTTAGCATAGTTCTGGCCATATTCATTATTGTCTGATTTTTCCTTTCAACTACTACATTTTGTTTGGAGTGTATCTTGTGGTAAATTGTCTCTTGATTCATTTGACAAATTCTTGGCCTTTAGCATAGTTCTGGCCATATTCATTATTGTCTGATTTTTCCTTTCAACTACTACATTTTGTTTGGAGTGTATCTTGTGGTAAATTGTCTCTTGATTCAATGATGCCTGCAATAAAATGAAAATTCCTTGGTGTTTTAATCACCTACTGGATATGAAATAAGTACTTTTATGTACTTCCCACTCTTTGTCTCTCTCTGTCAAAGATTTAAATTCTCTGAATTTTTCAAATGTCTCTGATTTGTGCTTGAGAAAATACACCCACGCTTTCCTACTAAAATCATAAATTGATGTTAGAAAAAAAAAGTTTACTCCTATTGACTAAGTTTTCATTGGACCATAAAAGTTTGTATGCAGCAATTCAAGGTGTTCTTTTGCTATATAGGAAGCATTGGGAAAATTATCCCTTTGGTGTTCGACCAAAATACAACTCTCACATGTGTTTTTCTTTTCATTTATAATGGGAAAACCTTTGACCATCGAATTCTTCTATAAAACACTAAGAACGCTAAATGGTAAATGATGATATATAAGATGCCACAACCAAGTCTCATCTTATCTTGATATATTTTGTGCATATGACCGTGACAAACTCACATTTCTCAATATCAAAGGGAACATTATATTTTCGGTCATTTGTATTGTGGCTATAATTTTCTTACTGGGTGGTTTATCCAATATTGTACACTTGGAACCTTAAAAAATGACCTTATAACCATGTTCATTGGTATGGAATACACTTATTAAATTATATATAATACCAAGTACATAATAAACATCATGAATATCCTTCTTCTTATCTTGCTTGGTTAATACAAAATTTATACCCCTTCGTGCAACTTTCTTTTGATAATCATCTCCCATTTTAATTTGAGATGTGATGGAGCTATCTAAACTAGAAAACATAACTTTTTTACCTATCATATGATTGTTGCATCCATTGTCGAGAAACCAAAGATCATTAATATTGCTTTCTTCTTCTGTAACTTGACGTGAAAAGAACATTGATTTGAATCTTCCTTCTTCAGTGTTGGTAACATTTGCTCTGCTCCTATTCAGATCTCCTTGCTTCTTTTTTCATTCACTTTCATAGTGACCTAATTTATTGCAATAATAGCACTGGATCCTTTATTTTTGAATCCATCTTTATTGATTAAAATTCCCACCCCTCCCCGTTTGGTTCTAAGAGTACCTATGTGGTTGCTCTGACTGTTCATTCTATTCTGAAGATTATTATGTTACTCTATCTCTTGTTTGAGAGAGAACTCTGCCTCTTTTGCCTATTATTATATTCCCTTGAACTCTGCCTCTTCTTATGGAGGATTGAGACTGAAATGCATTCTCCACAGATTCAATATTTCGATTGAACCTACTTTCATGGGTTAACATAGATCCCATTATTTCTTCAAATTTCAATTGTGACATGTCTTTTGACTCTTCTATGAGGACCACAACCATATTAAACTTATCAAGAAGACTTCAAAGTACCTTCTAAATGACGTTTTGATCTTGGACGTCTTCTCCATGGGTGTGCGACTGATTCATGATGCTTGTGACATGGGTAATAAAATG
This sequence comes from Picea engelmannii, assembly GCA_009831015.1. NCBI lineage: Eukaryota > Viridiplantae > Streptophyta > Pinopsida > Pinales > Pinaceae > Picea > Picea engelmannii. Next base: position 657,070 of record ML777868.1, read on the forward strand.
ATCCACACAATGTGAATTCTTCATTCCAAGAGCCTCAAAACTCTTCCTGAGTGTCTGTAACTTTGAATTTTTTACTTTGTCAGTCCCCTGATAGGATATTTAAAGAGTATCCCATGCCTATTTAGCATGGTCTCCTGCTGCGACTTTGGGGAAAATATATTCCTCTAACCCTTGTTGGATGATCCATAGGGATTTTATATCCTTCTTACTTAGTTCTACGATGGAATTTCTCTAAGAATTTGTCATTATTTGCATATCCATCGGATCTATCTCCTAAAACCCATTGACTACTTCTTCCCAACAATCTTTAAACCATTTTTTTATTTTATTATAATAGACCATACATCAGAGTTCTTACCCTTTAAAAATTGATCTCATTTGAACATTGGACTATTTCTAGACACCATAAATCTATTTTAGAAATCATGTTTCTCCATTTTGGCATAGATATGGATGAAATCTTACTCCTCTTGTAAAATCCAAATTTTTTCTTAGCCTGGACGCACCCGTGGACACTTGGTTTCTCCCTGTCCACAATGTGTGCACTTATAGAAGCTGAAATTTCACTCCTTGTATATGGGCTGGGGGAATCCACCCTCTATTGGTCGCTCTGCCTATAAGGGAAGGGGGCGACTATCTCCAAATATGCGTGGAAAACACCTCCTCTTCATGCTGTGACTTAACTAAGCTCGAAAACACTCTCTAATAGCTTGCAAATGATTTCCAATCTTCAAACAAGCTCTGATACCATGTTCAAGATAATGAAGAGGAAACCATTACAAGAACAAGGCATACACAAAGAAACTATGGAGTTGTTCATCTCTTCTCCACATTCACATAAAACTGAAATTACAAAATACATAATAAGAAATAAATCTCTAAAACATTCCATCCTTCACCTACCTAATAAATGCAAACTTACCTATCTTTTCTGTACATTCAATATTTCTATACTCCATCATATATGTTCAAACAAGTAATGGAGGAATTACTCCATTTAACAATCGCACACCCCAATCATATTGAAAAAATCCCTTATATGGAAGTTTACCCACCAATAGAGAGATATCTTGAAAGCAAATCCCGCTATCGTGGATTCTGTGTTTGAGTCCCAAGTTATACGTAATCCTGAATCCATGCATTCAGTTTATGAATGGTTGGGAGCACTCGGGTTCAAATCCCTCACAAGAAGTTACTCGAGCAACTCATGGATCTTTAGTTTCTTCCATTATTTTGTGACCTTTGTTGATGAATTTTATGTGGTCACCATTTCTAGAAATCAAAGAATTTTGTAACAAACAATGAAAATGAACCTTATATAAACACACAAACCTTCAATTGAAACCCTCAAATCTTGGTAGCTCACATATACAACGTAGATTTACCATATGAAATGTTGATCTTGGCTTCTAGTTAAGCGTAGATCCAGCTGACGCTGCAACAAACTTAGTTTATCTTTCATTGTTGCTACTTTATCAAAAGGAATAAGAATAAATACCAAATAGACTTCTCTCATATAATTGAAGGAAAAGCAAAAAAAATTGAAGGATTCATTTCTATATAGACAAATGATTATGTTTTATTCTTATAAAACAGTGCTAAATAAAAAGAAAAAGATGGAGAACCTATAAAAGATCATCATACTAAACTCTCATTACTTCACTTAGAAAATTGAATAAGTGTACAATCCTCAATGGGATAGGGAACCTCATTCCAAAGATAATTACTTACAGAAGAAAACTTATTTATAATAACATCTATGATTAATAAAACTAATTAATACATTCAAACTATAACACACAATTAATTTATCTCTAGTAACAATAGATATCCATACTATTTACAAATTTTTATATAGAACTTTATAATTTATTATTATTATTTTAGGCCAAAATTTATAACCATAGAAAACCTATTAGGGATGGGGCACAGTCGAGGAAGACAAGGTGGTTATGGTATACAACATCAAACGATGGAAATAACATGTAAATATTGCATATCACTAATTAATAATCCTAAGTATCAATTTACACTTGCGATATCTGGGAATTAATTAAGTTTGGAATCGATGTGTGCCAAATTGAGCTACTGGATTGTTGAACCTCATAGTAATTGAGGTAGTAAGAGATAAAATGAAAATGAAAAATCATGGCACCCAGAGTCAAACCTGGAGGTAGTGAAAATCCATATGGTTGTTGCGGTTATCCATTGTGAGAGAGATGAAAATTGAACCCCTGTGGGTCACAAATTGTACAAACATGTTCAGTTTAAAATACTAATATTCAATGGACTCTATCAAGGGAACAACGTCGAATCTGGGCCGACTCTTCTCATAAAACACTGTGAAGGTCACGCAAAAGGCCCTAAAATCCATGTTTAGGAGTGTGCCACAGAAAGACTCCACTATAAAATTCTAATTAATGATTTCGATGAAAACATGGGAAAATTAATACCCAAAAATATATGTCGATATAACATAAAACATGACTTATAAATGGATTAAAACGAATGGAATTCATATAAACCTTTTCCTCTAATGTGTTGAAGAGCTTGCACCAAATATCTAGAACATTGTAAAAATGTTCCAGGCATTGCCTGAAATTGTTTCAAAATTCAAGCAACTCTTGTAGTATGGAAAAAATCTGAAGTCCCTAGCTAAAAAATTTAAAATCAAGGAGAACAAAGTTGAAGGGTGTGTGTCACAGGTGTGGGTGAGAACACTCATAGATGACAACAAGCTGTGCTATGAAGAGGATTCTAATTCTGGTATGACAATATGCATGCCTACTCTTTTAGTTTAAGGCCTCTTAGCGTGCTCACCTACTGAATTCTTGGGTCTCGCACCGTATTAAACAGTATAATGGGGAGATGATTGGTGTGCAATGCAATCTGGAATAGGAAGAGGAGGACCAAACCTAGAAGCCAAATAACCAGGTTCTTATGAGACCTAACTATCTAACTATATGTGTAAATGGGGTCACATATCTCGCAAGCTACATGTTCGGGTCCTACGCACAACTAAAAGGTAGTTAATCAACTATATTGTGTTATTTAATTTAATTAAAATTGATTACATGTTATTTAATTTAATTGAAAACAATTCACATGATAGCTAATTTAGACCCGTGTAGTGGCCACATTCTTATCGTGCCATAATATCCTACATGCATGAATCCTGCAGAGGGACGTTTCCTTTCTAATCTTGCTTCTCGGTTTTTTGGCATGTTGAATCTGCTATTGATATAAGAAATTATGCAAGAGATAGAAAAAACTTTAGATTGGTTCAAAATAGAGTTTTATTTAAGGAATGATGCAAGTGATAACAACCTAACATCGGTTCAAAATACAGTTTCATGCCATGCGGTAAAGGAAACGTTTGAACAAAGCATGCTTGTTCAATGATGTTGTTTCCTACCATATGCATTAGGTATGAACGAAGTACGATGAAATGATTGAAACCAAGCGTGAACTTCATGTGGAATGTGTTATTTATACCATTTCCCGTCTTAATATTTTAGTCGTTCTCTCAAAAACATTTCCCTTATGTTGGTGTAGTTTAGAGGTTTTTATTTCATAGCGGGTATTCCATGTGTGATTGGTTAGGTTGGAGGCATAATTGGTTGGAAGAGGTGAGGTGAAAAATTAGTTTCCTTGAACCATAGGATTTTATTGGACATTATTCGACTACTTATGTATGAGGTTTGGTTCCTTCCAGGGTTGAGACTCTATATAATCTTTAATTGTCCTTGATTTTTTAATGAGATGTTTTTTACTATGAGTATCTACCATCATATTTTTATTTTATGAATATTCTAGCTTGGGAATGTTTTTCCTGTGATATGATCTTTGACATAGGAATTGTAGCTTCTTATTCGGTCTATTTTTTTTTATGTTGGACATTGCTCTATGATATTGTGGTTTAGCTCTTCTTATTATTTATAATTTTGACAAGTTTTTTTTCTTTCCAATTGTGGGTTCAACACACCCATCTAAACAACATAACAGATTCCAGTGTAATGTATAATATTTGGAAGTTTCTTGTATAATCTTTAGCAGTTTCCTACGAAAGTGGATGACCTCGTGGATCCTAAAGTTGTTTTGCAGATGACCTCATGGATCCTAAAGTTGTTTTGCAGATGACCTCATAGACCATAGCATAGCAAGGTGAGATAAACTTAAATCAATGAAGGTTAAATAGACAACTTTCCTAATTTGAACAATTAAATTTGTTTTTTTTTATATATATGTTTTTATTTCATCCTGGAATGTATCATGTTATTCTATGCAATTATCTACTGTCTATATACCAAAAGGAAAATTGTTGGTTTCTCCAGTTTCCTTTAAAGTACACGTAAAAATGTTGTAATAATTGTAGTTGTATTATTGCGACATTATCTAATGTTTATTGGCCATCGAGAAACCACATCGAACCTAGTATACCCCAGTACATGTATAACGCTAAGAAGATTTTACTCTAGCCAACAAGACAACCGACTATACATATCATCGGTAAGGTAAATAAGTCTCCAAATGCTGAAATTGATTATTGATTTATGATATTAGGTTTTTCCTCCGTGTTATCCGTTGTTATTTCATTGTAACACACCTCTCGTTGATCTTGGGTCTTCTCCTGGAGTGTTACTTGGCGACTATGTCTATGGCCCCGAGGGTACCAATGGGAATCATCATCCCAACCTTCTCTTTAGAAAAGAGCGAGTGAACAGATCGCCTTGGATGCTAGTTTCCCACAACCAATCAAAATATGATGATAAAAAAGAAGAACTCCCTCCTCCACACAACCAACCAAAATACTACGATAAAAAATAAGAATTATTTCCTCCAATTCCCTCTCTCTAGCCAACAAATAATTGAGTTTAAAGTTAACAACTACTCTATTATATATGTATTCCCTCGAGAACTTTTGACTCTCGGTGCTAAGTCACTCACACCATGAAAGCACCACTTCTCTTCGAGTAATCCTTCTTCTAGCTATGCATCCAACAATATATAAAAAGAGGCTAGATGATATGTCATTTCTTCAACTGGATCAACAGGTGCATCAGGGGTAAATATTAGATATTTTATGTTTGTGTGTTATAATTATCCCTATTTTTCCTTAGTATAAGAACTTGTCTCACCTCGATTAAGGGTTATTTTATTTACTCCACCATTCATGGAAATAACATCCCTAGGCTTGGAATTAATGAGATTGAACTCACTATTCCCAGCCCCTCAAATAAGGAGACAACCTTGGGAGCCTGTGTGATGGTTCCCCATTCGGAGGTGGGGGTTGATTTGAGAATAGAAGAGATTAAATAAATTCACTCATCCTCGGTTTCACTATTGTACCTATTTTGTTTGTTATCATCGAAGAGGGGACTAAAATAGCTCTGGCCAGGGCTTACCTTTTAACCTATGGGAACAACTTTCATGCATAGGAACAAATCAAAGGTAGCTAATGTAAAATCCATATTTTCACTCACCACATTTTCATAACACTGATTATTATTTGAGGACACTTGCATGCAAGTGATCCGGCTAAACATGGTACATTATAATTATCTGATTTGGTTTACGAGTTTATCTTATGATTGAGTATTGAAATTTTGATATGTTATTAATATGGATGTATATAATTAAAAAGTATTATGATGAGGTTTTTTTAGTGTATAGAAAACATGACACGATGAGGATGTTGATGCCATTGACAAAACACCTTTGACATTGGATTGAGTCAACGAGTGGACTATTGAATTTCATTATGAGTACTTGTTGTTATGACGCATGTATTATAAAGATGATTTCAGTTATGGATTTCATGTAGAAGAGTTATTAATATTATCTTTTTTAGTGGATGCGGGCATGGTGACACTTGCTAATCCAACTCAAATATGGAGTAAAGGGTTCATACACATATATCAGATAGATTAGGGAGAAGTGTGGCATCATCCTTGTCACATTCTAATAGCACTCACGTCGTTACCTGAACTGAACGTTAATGACTACCTTGTTCCTGAGAGGTTCACGATGTCGTGAGGGAATACTGAGACTGTCGCTCATGAATAATTCTGAGGGGTGCCCAATAATGGAGATTCCTTATTCTTTAGTAAGCCCTTAGTCTCACACAAGGTCGACAAGTGGAGTATTGACTTCGAGCTTCAAAAAACTTCCAAACTAAGGAAAATGGTGAGTGACACCCTTGGAGCATGTAGGTGCATCTTTAAAGTCACGCCCCATGAATAAATTAATGATTTAATAAAAATATAGAAGACATTAGAGAATAAAACAAATATTTAAAACTGATAGAAAGAGAATATAAATTCATATAAATTTATAAACTGGAAACGTAATAAATCTAAGTCCAATTGTTATGCCTAATAAAATTTTATAGTAATGGTTCTAATGGAAATTAGACTAATTCAAATCTAGAAAAGGGAGAATAAAAATTAAGACATGTGCACAATGTGTGCATGAAATTAATAAAAATATTTTTAATAAAAAAAACCTATTTCATGAGAGAATGGGTTGTCAACATAGATTTAGAATCCTAAGTCAATCTAGACTCTAAAGCCTAACTAAGAGAAGAGTCATAATCAAACTCCAACAATAAATTACTTAGGAGACACAATAAAAGAGAAAATGGGGAACTAAGGGACAACTAGGAGAAAATCCAAGAACTGATTCAAGAGGTGAGGAAACATTCAAATTATTTAAATTAAAAAGAAATAAAACATGACACATGTGACATGTGTTCAGGGTGAATAGTATCTCAATTGCTTATTAAAAATTAATTAATTATGCATGAGATGACAACTGTCAAGGTCAAAATTCTTATAAAAATAATGATAAGGAAGGAGTAGGCACCCTATTGCTCGATGACTAAAATGTTGTCAATTTTTTATGTGACTAGCTTTCTTGTGTGAGTTGGGCTACAAGCTTTGTGTAAGAGGTGTAAGAATCTCCTTGCAAGGGCAAGCTTGAGCTAGTTTTTAGATCTGAAACTATATTTGTGACCCCTTTGCACCTCGGGGGGCTAAGGGGGAAGAAGAGTACCTATAGAATTGGCGAGGAAGAAGAGTACTCCTAGCATTGTCTAGGAGGTACCGGTAAATTCGTTCAATTAGAGGGGGAAGGAAAAAGGAATTGTGCAAGCTTGTTCCAAATTGAAGATCAATCTCACCTATCAATACTCCTTGCTCATGGTCTTTAAATATATGATTATTTTTGTTAATTATTAAAATCTTTGTTTTTTTGCTATTTAAGTATGGGAACAATATTGATAAGTGACATAGTATTAATGAAAATTACATGTATCCTTCTATCAATATTTGATGTGTAGATCGAATGGTGGAATGGACTTATACACATGTAAACTATTTGTATTCTTTTAATAGAATTTTGTGCATAGATCTAATGTTCTGAGGGGTAAAATGTTGTATGTTGTACATTCTTGTATATTGTAAATAGTACTATCTTCAATTTGTATAATTGCACATAAAAACGAAATCAGATTACCTTGTTAAAAAAAAAATCTTGTATATTTTAAGTACTGCATTATTATTATATATATATATATATATATATATATATATATATAAGGCTTATATCCAGTTTGTACGCAGAGATAGGCAATTTTGAAAATGCATGTACAAAATTTTTTCTCCATTAACGGGCATCTCTGATTATAACTTTGTACAGATTTATTGTTCCGTTAAAATGCATCTCGACTAAATTTTTTATGGTGAATATAATGAATCTTGTACAAATATCTCTTTATTGAATGTTTATCGCTCTATTAAATGGCGATTTCTGTAAATTTAGTACATGTCACTCACATTCGAATAATTATATCCATATTTAAGCCGAAAGGCGTATACCTATTGACCATGGGCACATTTAATAGGTTTTTAGTGCTTAATTAGTTTTGTATGGACACGATTAAATATTGATGGAATATTCTTAGTAGTCCCAATAAATCAATGGTTATGATTTCAACCACTAACTCCCTCACTATTATAGAGACATCAGTTTACATGTTTATTTTTTTACTTTTACTTAATCATATTTAAAATTTACTATGGTGGCTAGTTGATTGCCACGTATGAGTGATTAGGGTTTCATTTTATAGGCCAACCTAAACCTTTGGCCTTCACCAACCACGTTCTGGACACACTTCCTCCTTCCAGCCAACTCCTTCTGAATCCTTTGAGCCATTTATCTTTCCCGACGGTTCAGGTTTTGCAAGCCATCCTTTCGGTGTTTACCAGCGACAAATTTGTGGTTGTGCTAGTTTTACTAACATTGGGAGCACTTGTCACCAAACGTCTTCCCTGGTTGACTGAAGGATCATCTCAGTCGGGCCTTTGATTAACAATAAAGTCCTTTAGTAGATACCAGATCCTTTAGTCATTCGAATCAAGGTGAAGAAAAGACTAACATCACCATGAATCTTTCAAAACCTTTACTATCAGTCTGCATCTCTATTATCGTTCGACGTATACAACCACAATCCTGACAATATTTCATCTATCAATTTTATTTCCTCCACAAATTTTAAGTTACTCCTTTCTTCACTATAGGATCTCCTCTGCAAAAGAATTATTGGTTAGATTGTAAACCATGCTTACATATCATTCATCTAGAGGTGATATGTTCGTCGTTTCAGAGAGTTCAAAGCCCTCATATTTCCACATAAAGTTAGGTTGTTTTATGTCTGGACATTGATGATATGAAATATCAAATTCGAGTTGATTGTTGTGATACCTTATTTAATAAGCATATCAAACCCTTCATATTTTTCCACTCCATTATCCTCTCTTCTGCCTTCTAACTTCCCAGTTATTCTACAACCCTTACTTGCCACCTCCCATGGAGTTGTAAACACGACTGAGGCTCATAGTATGCTGCAAGATCACTTTTGTTTAGGATTTTCTCACAATAATTCGTCTCTTGAGGATACTACGTCTTTTGGGTGAATTTTTGCATTGGAATATTGTTATGGACTCTCCCGATTGATAAATTATGAAGCAAGAAATGCAGAGAGAAAAGAACAGAGTAGAAAACAGTATTCAATATATTGAGAATGTAAGGGAAAAGTACGATGAGAAGAGTTAACGAAGAAGTCAAGTGAAAAAGGAAAATAGTTGAGCTAAATAGGCTCAAGAAAATAAAGAAAAGAAAGTATAGTTGGCCAGGACAACTGACAGTGTACAGTCAGCCTGTTGAGGTTACATTATATTTAATACTCCCTCTTAAACTCAACAGTTACAAACATCAGCACTAATTATGCCCAAGTGTTGTCTCTGAAAATCAAAACAGATTTTCCGAGTGACTTTGTGAAGATATATGTGAGCTAATATTGAGAACCACATAATTGCAGTGCAAAGTCACCATTATTGATGAGCTCACGGATGAAGTGAAAGTGAGTGTAAATGTGTTTTCTTTTCTTGTGAAAAACATGATTTTTGGATAGAGCTATTGCTGAAGTATTGTCACAGAAAATAGGAGTTGGATCCTTTTCTGTATGTGACATATCTTTCAATATTCTTCTCAGCGCCACAGCTTGACAAGAAGCTAAGGTAGCAATGACATACTCTGCCTCTGTAGAAGATATTGATACAATTGGTTGCTTCTTTGATGCCCATGAAATCAGGTTCGAGCCCAGGTGAAAAACATGTCCTTAGGTGCTTTTCCTGTCATATAGGTTGCCTGCAAAATCACTGTCTGTGTAACCAAAAAGTTGATTACTATCAGATTTAGTGTACCATAAGCCAAAATTGAGTGTTCCTACAATATATCTCAGAATCCGTTTCGCCATTTTCTAGTGAGAATCTTTGGGAGATTCCATGAATCTGGAAACAAGGCTAGTTGCATACATAATATCAGGCCTAGTTGTTGTAAGATACAACAAACTGCCTACTAAACTTTTGTACAGGGTAGGGTCCACTGTAGGGCCTTCATCTTTCTTACTAAATTTTGTGCCTAGGGGTATAGGGGTTTCTGCTGGAGTGCATTCTTCCATGCATAATCTTTTGATGATGTCTGCTGCATACTTTTTCTGACAAACAAAAATTCCTTTGGTTGATTGATCAACCTCAATCCCCAAAAAATATTTCATGATGCCAAGATCTGTCATCTCAAACTCAAAATGCATGGCATGTTTAAAATTGGTTAATTCAAGATTTCCAGTATATATCATCTCATCAACATATAAACATACAATCAAAATTTTACCGTGTTGATCAATTTTGGTGTAAAGAGTTGGCTCATTTTGACTTCTGCTGAAACCACTTTTGATCAGATAAGTGTCAATTCTGTTGTACCAAGCTCTTGGAGCTTGCTTTAAGCCATACACGGATTTCTTCAACCGATATACTTTGGATGGCTGCTCTTGGACTTCAAATCTAGGTGGTTGATTGACATACACCTCTTCTTCTAAGAAACCATTCAGGAATGTTGACTTGAGATCCATTTGGTATACTTGCCATTTATGTTGGGCTGCTATGGCTAATAGAGTTCTCACAGTGTCTAACCTTGCTACTGGAGAAAAAGTTTCACCATAATCAGTACCAGGTTGTTGTGAGAATCCTTTGGCAACAAGTCTTGCCTTGTGTTTTTCGATTTTCCCTTTTTCATTGAGTTTAGTTTTGTAAACCCACTTGACACCAATACTTTTCTTGTGACTTGGAAAATCAACAAGATCCCATGTCTTGTTGTTCTCAATGGAGTCAATTTCTTGGTTCATGGCTTGAACCCAATGTGGCTCCATAGTGGCTTCCTTAAAAGATGTAGGTTGACATGACATTAAAGAAAAAAGGTTGTGTCGTTCAAAGTCATCCAACTACAGATGGATTTCTCTCAAACTTCGAGTTCTCTGATTTTGAATTTCAGAGGATGAGTCTTTGCTTGAAGTTGAGTTATCCTAATAATTTTTAGATCATCCTTGTACCTGCAATCTTGGAAGAACGGGTAGAGGTATTTGTTGTCCTGAATTTTCTGTGTGTTTCAGAACTTGGCAGCAATGGATTTTGACTGTCCAGTTGTTGATTTTCTGATTCATTCCAGAGTTGATTTTCCAGAAATTTTACATCTCTCCTGAGAATTAGTTTCTTGGAGATTGGGTTGTAAATCCTATAGGCTTTAGATGTTTCACTATATCCAGTAAAGATACATTTCTCACTTCTATCGTCCAATTTCTTCCTTAATTTGGAAGGTATGTGAGCATATGGTATGCATCTGAATGTCCTTAGATGTGCAACATTTAGCTTTATCCCGCTCCATGCTTCTTGAGGGAATTTCATTTTTAGACTTGTGGTTGGAGATCTATTCAAGAGATAAACTTAGCATGCTACTCCTTCAGCCCAAAAAATATTTGACAAACTTTTCTCTTTTAAAAGTGTTCTTGCCATATTCATTATTGTCTGATTTTTCCTTTCAGCCACTCCATTATGTTGTGGACTATACCTGGTTGTTGTTTGCATGATAATGCCTTATGATTTGCATAAATTTGAAAATTCATTGGAGTTGTATTCTCCTCCTCCATTGGACATGAGTGTTTTTATATATTTGCCACTCTATTTTTCAGCTTCTTCTTTGAATTCCTTGAATTTTGCAAAAGTTTCAGACTCGTGTCTGAGAAAATAGATCTAGATTTTTCTGTTAAAATCATCAATAAACGTTAGAAATTAAAAGCTACCACCTATTGACTCTGTTTGCATTGGTCCACATAGGTCAGTGTGAACTAGTTCAAGATGTTGTTTGGCTTGAGTTGTGGACTGTGGAAAACTAGTTCTCTTATGTTTTCCAAGTATGCAAGACTCACATGGGGAATTTTGTTCTTTGATGATGGGAAGACCTTTGACCATGGAGTTTTTCTAAAGAAGACTTAGACTTTGAAGGGGTAGATATCCAAATCTTGTATGCCAAGCCATTGTTTCATTAAAGGTGGATGCACTTTGTGCATATGGTTGAATCAGATTTGCAGTTCTGAGTGTAAGGGGAAACATCCTATTCTGAGTCATGTGGATTTCGGAAATCAATTTTCTTCTTGGGATTTTGTCATATATCTTGCAAGATGCTCCCTCAAAGAGTACCTTTTAGCCATGTTCAATGAGTTTTCCTACACTTAGGAGATTATGTTTCATATCTGGAACATGATAGACATTGTTTATGTCTTTCTTTTCATTTTGTTTAGTAAGAATAGGTACAGTTCCTTTGCCTTGAACCTTGACTAAGGAATCATTTCCAAGTGTAATATCAAATGAGTATGAAGAATCAATGCATGAAAGTAAATCGTTGCTACCTGTCATGTGAGTGATGCATCCATTGTCCAGCAACCAGAGATCTTTAGGTTGTTCTTCAGACTTGTGACATGAGAGAAACATACCTTTTGAGGTTTCTCCCGTATGATTTGACACATGTGCTCTGCCTGAGAGATGATCTTCGTTCTTCTTTCGACATTCAGATTGATAGTGCCCATCTTTTTTGCAGTAATAGCATTGTATGCTTGATTTTTCATTTGATCTTCTCCCTCTACCTCTTTGAGGTTGAAAATTCTGATTCTGGTGTTGTTCTCTGTGACCTTGGAATTTTTGATGATGGCTATGTTGTCTGTTACCTCCATTCGAGTGTTGGTCACTTGTAGTACTCCCTCGTCCTTGGTGACCTCTGCCTCTTCCTCTGCCTCTACCTCTACTGAAGGAGAATTGAGTTTTGAAGGCATTGACGATTAACTCATCTGCGAGATGCAGTCTGGTCTCATGTGTCACCAGGGAACTGATTAATTCATCTATTGAAAAACGTGACAAATCCTTGGATTCAAGGATTGTTGTAACAACCATTTCGAATTTCTTTGGTAAAATTCTGAGGACTTTATCAACAATGCGTTGATCATTGATGGCTTCACCAGTCAATATGATCTGGTTCACAATTCCCATGACTTTGGTCATGAACTGATCCACATTTTCAGACTCTGTCATTCTTAAAGTCTCAAATTACGTCCTCAAGGTCTGCAGTTTGACTGTTTTGACCCTGTCATTTCCTTCGTAGGATGATTTAAGGATGTCCCAGGCCTGTTTTGAAGTACCAGTGCCTATGATTTTTGAGAAAATCAAATCATCCACAGAATTTTGAATCCAAAATTTAGCTTTATTTTCTCTGTTCCTCTGAGTTGCCTGAGCAATTCTCTGTTGGTTTGTCATGGTAGAAAGGTCTGATGGATTTGGTTCCACATGTCTGAGATCCACTGGATCCTAGCACTCTTTTTCTTGCAAGAATGATCTCATTCGAAGAGACCAGAACTCATAGTTCTTTCCAGGAAGAATCGGACCCTGAGTTGGTCCTAAATTGCTAGACGTCGCCATATTTTAAAGAATTTAACAAAATAGAAAAAAAATTGTTAGAAAATTTCGTATTTACCTGCTTCTTGCTCTTAAACCATGTTTGCTAATTTCTTGCAGTGACTTCAAAATTCTGCGATTCAAGATTTCGCGAGTTTCGACTTCGCGAGTTTTGGCTTCGCGATTATGACTTCGGGACTTCATTATATGAGTCCTCCAAAATATTGTCTCTCCAACTTCCGATCGCCGAAACTATGAAGAGAGATTAACGACCTTGGATTGGCCCTTAGTCTCAGTTCAATGTGACCACATGCCTAAATGTTAAAGTGGTACCGGCTTTTCAGGAATTGGGGAATCACGATGCCTTCATCGTTTCTTTGTCCCTCAATTTTTCGAAATTTGAAATATCCTAGTGCTAACGCCTTTTCGGGATTTCACGTTTTGGGACTTCGGTGGTTTTGCTGCGACGATCTTGGGTCCTTCAGACTCCCAGTGTGCAAAGTGCCGAAATTTCGCCTTGGACAATCAACGGTCCAGATCCTCCTATGATTCGACAGTCCAGATCCTCTTGGGATTTTGCAACTTGTTATTTTGCGAGTTTTGAACTCTCGTCATGGAATTCTCCAAACCGCGAACTCTGAAATGTCGAAATGAGATAGCGCTTGGATCCACTGCCACCTTTCCTTTGAGATGGACGGTCCAGATTCTTTCTCAAAATTTTCTTTTGAGTAATTTCCTGATTTCAGGATTTCGGGATTTTGCGACTCAAGGACCCGATATCATGTCCTCTTGACCCCTGAAATACTGATACGCAGAATGAAGAAATGGAAAAGTGTCCTTCTCCTTCCATAAAATCTCCCGAAATCCTGGATTGCTTCCACACGTCTCCTCAAGATGGACAGTCCTCATGCGTTTTGTGATTTCGCGACTTGCGACCCCCGGTGACACAAATCCTCTGTCAACTTGAAACCTTGATAGTTGAAATATCGATGGTTTCCTTGATCTCCGCCACATGTCCCAACGAATGGATGGTTATGATGTTTTCAGGATTTCACGTTTTACGTATCGGGGTTTGGAGTGCAGTCTCCTTTTCTTTTCCAACTCCTGATTCCCAATTTTGCAATAGACTCAGATCAATGACTCACGATCTTTCTCGATCCAACGGTCCAGAATGACTTGGGATTTCATGATTTGCGAATTCTCACGACAGTCTTCTGACCTTTACACCCTGCGAGTCAGCGAAATGTCGAGATCTCGCCACGTGTCCTCCTTGATGGGTGGTCCTAACGATTTCGTGACTTCACAACTCAAAATTTCTCCTATGCACTCCAAAGGACTAGACCTTATGCACTTTCTCATGGATCTGACGACTATCGGTCCTCTGCGCAAGATCTAACGATTGTTATTCTTTCACCTTTTCTGTGTTTCCTCGTCCTTTCTGAACTGAATTTTTCCTCCGATCTCTTCGCAAGACAAATCTTATGGTTGTGATTTCTCGTTCTTGGCTCCTCTGACATGTTCTTTGTTTCCTTTGCAAGAATTTTATCCTACAGAAGAAAAATTCGTGAATCTTTCAAATATTTGAAAGAATTTCACGAGTTCTTTGAAGCTTACTGTTCTCTACTGCAATCTTTCACGAAGGAGAGATATTTCCCGAAATTCTTTAAATGATTCTGCCTCCTGTAGGAATCTTTCACGAATTTGAATGAATTTTTGAATTCTTTAAATGTGCTTGCCTCCTGCAACTCTTCTTCGTGAATCTTTGACGAATCTGTAATTGTTCATGAATCTTTAAGCTTTCTCCTCCCCCTTGTTTCTTCTTCCTTGATCATTTGAACATATAGCTCTATGCTTCCTCTACAAGCTTCCTACCCTGATCTTTTGAGAGTATTACAGACAACTTTCCAAGCCTTGTGAAAAGTCTGTGTCCCGTGCTCTCGTGATCTGTGTATGCTCTGCACTGTGAGGATCGTGTTTCTCTCTAGCCTGTGTGAAGAGGCTTACTACTGTAGCTCTGATACCATGATAAATTGTGAAGCAAGAAATGCAGAGAGAAAAGAACAGAGTAGAAAACAATACTCAATATATTGAGAATGTAAGGGAAAAGTACAATGAGAAGAGTTAATGAAGAAGTTAAGTACGAAAGGAAAATAGCTGAGCTAAATAGGCTCAAGCAAATCAAGAAAAGAAAGTATAGCTGGCCAGGACAGCTGGCAGTGTACAATTAGCCTGTTGAGGTTACCTTATATTTAACAGCGATGAAGGTAAGGCCACTAAGTAGGTTTGTTTTAGCAGTTATATCCAAACCCTCAATAAGTTTTGAAAACAAGAAAGCAAAATAAATGTATTACACTGTACTTGGTTGGATGCCAAATCGTTGAGGGAACCTTCATAAACTCGTGGGGGATTTCTTCTTCTTCCATATTGTAGGTGGACTCAAAGTAAATGTTTATGGAGGGGTATTTAGTTGATAGAAATTTCATTTGAGAGATCTCTAGAAGGACAATGACGTGTCACTCCTACACCTAAACGAAATAATGATTAAGGACTCGAAGTGATGAGCACATTGAAGTGATCCTAAAATAGTGTCATTGAAATTATTATATTAGTAGAATCTTGGAGGTCTGCAACCCACACCCATGCTCGTTGGGATTGGTGTTTGATATTAGTCATTGGATTCAATGACTACATTGGTGGGCCCCATGTTCATTATTTTTTCATATATAACCATTATAGTGTGATTAAGTATATTAATAGTTATATGAACTTCATGCCAATGACAAAATTCCAATCCTTTTATTATGACACTAGTTTTATGATATGGTTAATAAGGTGATATTATTATTCCCACCAACAAATAATGGTATGAGCTTTCCATCTTAGAATTAATTTGGTTACAATTAGAATTGGATGGTATGATCATTTTAGTTTGCGTAGGGTTAGAATTTCATCAAGTAAATAACATGATATGGTTAATAAGGTGATATGATTATTCCCACCAATGAATAATGGTATGAACTTTCCATCTTAGAATTAATTTGGTTACGACTAGAATTGGATGGTATGATCATTTTAGTTTGAGTAGGGTTAGAATTTCATCAAGTAAATAATATGATATGGTTAATAAGGTGATATGATTATTCCCACCAACGAATAATGGTATGAACTTTCCATCTCAGAATTAATTTGGTTACGATTAGAATTGGATGGTATGATCATTTCAGTTTGAGTAGGGTTACAATTTCATCAAGTAAATTGTTTACTTTAGCTAAAAATAATTATGATTAATCGGAAAGAGTAAATTTGTTTTTCAAAAACATATTTGAATTCGTTGTATTCGCTTACTCATTCTTGTTCAATTTCTAGAGGGTCATTACATATGGTATCAGAGAATGGTTCTACTCTACAACACTAGACTTGTTAAGACTTCCAATGTAAATTTTAATTAAAGATGTAATTAATAATATAAATTGAAACTATTTTATGCAGGTATCATGGTTAGAGAATGGAGAATGATTACATGTTGGGGTGTAGGAGGAAGATGTATTCCTCCTCCAAGTACATCAATCCTTGAGGGATCTTCTCCACATGGAGAAGAGCATACCATTGAGCATGAGCATGTTGTAGTGGACGATGTCATGGGTATGTTGAGGTCTTTTCAAAGGATTTCATAGGCATTGATAAATCCCCTTGACCGAGATCAAGGCAAAGGATATCCACCCAATGAGGGTTCACAACGCCCTCCTGTAGCTAGTAGTCATGTTCATAGAGAACTCAAGAAAGTAAAAATTCTTGAGTTATGTGGTTGGAGAAAATGAAAATTTGTTTGGAATTACGTGATTATATATCCAACATGAAAGTTTGCATTGTGGTTTTCCAGCTGAAAGGGAGTGCGCTTGTTTAGTGGAAGAGACTCTTACCATAATTGAATATGGCCATTGAAGACGTGTATTGGGAATTGTTTGAGGAATGATTCTGAGAGAGATACCTGTGTGATGAATTCATTGAGCACCAACTTAATGAATTGAATGCTTTAGGATAGGGTATTCATACAGTTCCTGAGTATGAAGCTACATTTATGGAGTTTCTCAAGTATGCACTGCACTGAACACTAAAAATTTAAAGGTAAATAATTTTTTTTTTGGTCTCAACTACAACATTTGTGCTAAGGTGAGGATCTTGATGCCTCAGACTTTACACAATCTATTATGTAACATCTCGTTGTACTGAGCACATTTTTATTGACTTATTCTTTGAGGACACTTGTGGTTAAGTGATCTGGTTATGGTACATTATGATTTCGTTTCGATTATGGGTTATATATGATGATGATGATGATGTATTGTGACTTATTATTATTTTGATGTATATGTATTGGAGATGCTATTTATGATTTTTCCTGAGTGTGTAGGACACATGACATGTTATGGATTCTTATGGCATCAATGGACTTCCTTGGACTCCAGATTGAGTCAGGGAGTGGATTGTATTTGTTTTGGTATTTAATTTTATGCACATGTGGCATATGATTGATTACAATATGATTTATGTATATCGATTATTGACACTTTGTTTTTCATAGGATGCAATCTTGTTGATGCTTGCTAATCCGACTCACATAAAGAGTAAAGGGGCCATGCATAGAAACCATAAATTTGAGGGAGAGGTGTGACAATGTCCCTGCCATAGCCTACTAGCACTCTTGTCATGGCCTGAATTATAGGTTAATGATTACCTAATTCGGGAGGTCCACAATGTCATGAGGGAATACTGAGACAATTTCTCATGAAGATTTCTAAAGGGCGCATAATAAGGCAAAATCCTTATTCCTTAGAATCCCTTAGTCTCTCACAAGGTCGACTGAGTGGAGTGTTGACTCTAAGGGTCGAAAAAACATCCAAAACCAGTCAAAGGAGAGTGACGCCTTGGAACACATAGGTGCATCTTGAAGGGCATGTCATGCAATTAAAACTTGAGTCAATCAATCTAGGTGGCCTAGAAAACATTGAAATGTTTAAACCTTGTTAGAACAAAGTATTAAATAATCAATAAGTTAATTAGTAAGCCTAACAAGAGCCTAAGACTAAGTTTAATACTAAGTCTAAGTTTACGTTTAAGTAAGGGACTAAATAAACATATCGAATGAATTAAAAGAATTGAAATAAAGTCAAACTCTAGGAAAAAGGGAAATAAAAATAGAGATTGGGTAAATTGCACATGTGTGCAAGACATTAATAAAAGAGATTTATAAAATAGAAAGAAATTAAAACATGAGATAATAGGTGTACACATAGAATGACATCTTGAGTAAATATACCACTAAGTCTAAATAAAAGAAGAATCCCAATTCAACTCTAACTAATATCTATTTAGGAGACACACAATAAATGAGAAATTGGGAAACACAAACACAACTAAGAGAGACAATAGTAACACATTGGGGAATGTGAGGAAAATTGATCTTTTTAAATAAAATAAAAATGGTAATTCCTTAGAGACCGTGTTGCAGGTGTTGGGGGCCGAGGTTGGGGCCGAGCATGTAGCCAAGAGGAAGAGGAAGCAAGGTCGCAAACCCCCCTATTCAAATCGACTCCAGCTGGGGGGGCGTGAGCATCCACAACCATTCCTATAACCACGGATCTATATACAACAAGGGACACGCGATCAGATCTGTGAGGAGGCCGAAACTCATCAAATCTGCCAAGATCCAAGCAAACATTCTCTGCGGATGAAATTGCCAATGGTAATGGAAAGAATCGCGTGAGGAGCGAGAGGGAGAGTGGAGCGTGGCACAGCGAGCAGTGAGCAGGGGTCCCCCAGCCATGGACGCTGGTGGGGGATCCATCCCCACCTCTCCCCCTTTGCCAGAGATTGATGCCTTCAGGAAAATGGTGGCTGAGGCTTCCAAAAGACCGTCGTCAGCAGCACAACAGAAGTTCGTCAAGAAACTGGATTGCATCCCAAGTGTAGAACTTCCATTAGAAGAAACTTGCAGGTCGGTAGTCAATCTGGCAGACAGAGGACTTATCGAGCAATTTACCAGGCTATGGCCCTCTCCCAAAACCGTCGAAGCCTGGGTGCAAAGGAACTGGAGCCCGCTCATCTCAGAAGGGATAAAGAGCCACTTCGTAGGGAAAGGCTACTTTGTGTTCGTCTTTGAAAACCCTGAAGACAAAAACCTCATTTTCAGAAACGACCCATATTTCATGGGACCCCAGGGGCTATATTTGAACAAATGGACCCCGGATTTCGATCCAGCTCAGGATGTGCCATCCACTGTTTCAGTGTGGGTTCACCTACCTCATCTTCCTTTGCACTGCTGGAACCAAAAATCACTCCATGAAATCGGCAACAAGCTCGGAAGGTACATTGATCAAGCACCAAGGAAAGATCAGTACTCATGCGCTCGGATATGCGTGGAGGTGGATCTAGAAGTGGGATTACCAGAGGCAATCAAACTTACAATGATAGACTGGACGCATATTCAGGAGCTAGACTATGAACAATTACCTTTCAAATGCCGGCACTGTCATGGATATGGCCACTTCGCAAGGCACTGCAAAAAAAAGAATGCAGAGGAGAGTGAGAATGGAAAAACAAACCAGTGGATCACAGTTCAGAAAACAGGGACAACAAGATCTAGAAATAAAGGAACAATGAAGAGTGACAACCATGGGCAACTGGAACAAGAGCAACCTGACAGAGTGCCCAATCCCACGCCGCAACCAGCAACGCAAGCAGAAAAACTCAGTAAGGAAACAGAAGAACCAGATATAAATATGGAAAACAGGGTACACCCAAAATCCCCCCCCAAAAGAAAAGACATTGGGGAACAAGGGAAAACGGCAGGATCCCTGGAGGCAGCCCCCTCACCCTCATATGCAGACATATCCAGAAAGAAAATAATGGAACCAGTAAGCTCCTCCGAGGATGAGATCTTAGAAATACCAGCCAAAAGAGCAGGAAGGAAGTCCCGTAAAGAAGCTAGGGAGGAAGAGGCAGAAAGACAAAAGACCCAAGGAAGCCAACCCACCATAGAAATGTCAATCGGTATAAATACAAGGATAAGGTCTCAAAAAGGAGGAGGCTCGTACACCCCCACCAATAAGTAATGAAAATCGTCTCTTGGAACTGTAGAGGTCTGGGGAACTCGACGAAAATTGAAGCAGTTAAGGATCTGATGAAAGTGGAACCAACAGACATTCTCATGCTCCAAGAGACAAAAATTGAAGGGGAATCCCTTCTAGAGATCAACAAAAACAAATGGTGGAAGAATGCAGGGAAACCAATCAATGCAAGGGGATTCTCTGGAGGAATAACAACACTATGGAAGGAAGATCAGTTCAGCCTCGCCAACTCCTTCAACACTCAGCATTGGAGCTATACTGAACTAAAGCATACAGTAAGTAAGTTAACCATTGCATTATTCAATCTTTATGTACCAACTCTACACTCCAAAAAGAAAGAATGTTGGAAAACTTTAACTGAGTATTTAGAACTAATTTCCCCGAACAATATAATCATTGTTGGAGACCTCAACCTAGTAATGAATGGAAAAGAAAAGAGGGGAGGAAGGATCAACAAGGACCAACAGATTCATGTAGTAGAAGATATGATACAGCCGTGGGACCTAATGGATTTTAAACCACGCAAAGGGCTCTACACCTGGACCAATAATAGGACAGGGGAGGAACACATTTCTACCAGACTGGACAGATTCTTGGTTCAAATAAATTTGTTGTTGGAAAGGAAGCTAATCTCCACAACCATCCTTCCCAAGCTTACCTCGAACCACAAACCCATTCTGCTTTCGCTAGAGGAGGAAGAAATTTTAGGCCCAATCTCATTTAGATTCAGCCCTTTGTGGAAAGAAAAGAGTGGTTTCTATGAGATAGTCCGAATGGCATGGGCCACCACAGTAATTGGGTCCCCCCACTTTGTCTGGGAACAAAAACTCAAAATAACAAAAAAAACCCTCAAGGAACGGAGTAAAAGAACGGAGAGTAATCCCAACACCCAAAGAAAGGAGCTAGTGCAACAGTTGGGAAAGATGCAAAGTGAAATGGAAATAAAAGAAATTGTTAACTCAGATCTGGAAAAGGAGCAAGCAATCCAAAGTAAAACTTACCATTCCTTCAGAATCGAAGAAGAATACTAGAGATTAAAATCCCGCTACTTATGGTTGGAATCCGGGGACAGAAACATATCTTACTTCCACCGCCAATTCAAAGCCCGACTCTCCAGGAATCACATCTCTGAAATCACAACCAATGATGGGAATATTTGCAAAGGAATAGATCAAATAAAGGTTGTTGTTGTCTCACACTTTCACCATATTTAATACAAAGAGAATGATGATAACGACGAAGGCAACAAGGAGTTCCTCAAGAACATCCTAGCTTTGGTTACAAAAGAAGACAACACAACACTTTTGAGCCAAACCAACGAAGAAGAAATATGCAAAATCATTTGGTCCATGGCCCCTGACAAAGCTCCAGGGCCAAACGGGTTCACTATTTATTTTTATAGGATATGTTGGAATATAATCAAATCTGATCTCATGAGAATGATAAAAGGATTCCTACAGAAAGAAAAACTAGGAGGTGCCACTAACTCAACATTCCTCGCTCTAATCCCGAAAGAAACAAACCCCGCCTCCTTTGATAGATTCAGGCCAATCTCCCTCTGCAACGCTTCTTATAAGATAATAGAAAAACTTCTTGCAAACAGAATAAAACCACTGCTGGGCAAACTTATTTCAGATTCACAGGGAGGATTCGTCAAAGGGAGACATATCCTCGACAATGTGATCCTAGTTCAGGAAGCTATGCATTCCAGCAAACTCAGAAAAGAGAAGGGCATGTTGATCAAGTTAGACATGGCTAACGCCTTCGACAGAGTAAAGCTGACCTTTTTATATCAAGTGCTACTCTCATTTGGATTTGAGGAAGAGTTTGCAAACCTGATACAAGCCTGCACCCATAGCCCATGGATAGCACCTTTGGTAAACGGGAGGCCAGCAGAGTTCTTCAAATCTTCGAGGGGGTTGAGGCAAGGCTGCCCTCTCTCCCCTTTTCTGTACATTTTAATGGCGGATTCACTCAGCAGGAAGCTGGAGCAGGAAAGGTTAATAGGAGCAGTCCCAGGCCTGAGAACTACGAAGGACCTCAAGCCTATTAATCATGCTCTGTTTGCGGATGATTCTCTTATGCTAGGAGGAGCATCAAACATAGTAGCTTCTTCATTTAAGAGCATACTTCAGAACTACTGCAATGTGTCAGGAGCCTTGATAAGAGAAAGGAAAAGTGTTGTCCATAGTTGGAATGCAACAAAACATGAAATCCAAAGGATTGCCAGCACCTTGGGGTTCAAAAGGTACGCAGATTGGGAAAAGATACAGTACCTTGGGCTGCCATTAATTTTGGGCACCAATAAAGTCAACCTGTGGGAAGGAGTCCTAACAAAAATTAAAGGGAAAATTGATGCCTGGGGAGGACATTGGCTCACACACGGAGGAAAATTAACACTGATAAAGGCAACTCTCTCCTCACTGTCGATCTACCAAGCAACTTATCTCCTGGCACCCAAATCAATTTCTAGGCAAATCAATAAGTTCCTGAGAGATTTCTTGTGGCATGGTGGCAAAGGGACCCAACACAAGTTCCATTTGGTCAAATGGGAAATAGAAAAGTTGCCCATAAGAGAAGGCGGGCTACATATTAGAGATCCAACACTTGTTAACATTGGCCTTGGATGCAAAATCCTGTGGAAGTTGCACAATGAGCCCTTTCATCCTATAAGTAAAATGCTCCTGCACAAATACATTCCCAGCGCTCAAATCAGAAATTTACAAAATGCTTTCCACAAGAAAAGCACACAACTATGGCAACTATGCCTCAAGGGAACACAAATCTTCACCCAGGATCTGTACCAAATTCCTGGAAACGACAAACAGAATCACCTATGGACAGATCGGGTAATGGGGAGACCGCCCCTTGCCTCCAACGCCAGCCTGAATGAAATTCACTATTTTCTTGTTCAGAGAGAAATACATAGGATCAGTGATATCTCAAAATGGAATGAGGACAGCTCCTGGTCAGACTGGCACTTCGGCAATGTTCCAAATGGCCTCCTTCAACAGCTAGAAATGCTCGAAGCAGAGCTCCGAGACGCTGCACCAGTGCACATGAATGACAAAGACAAATGGGGCTGGGGACCCACAAGGAGTTATTCTACCGCCAAAGGCTATGCTATGCTTCATTGCCAGAAAGACAGACCACCTCCAGCTAAAATATGGAAGGACGTTTGGGACTCTACAGCACTCCCCAAGGTTAATTTTTTATTATGGACTCTAATGCACAAAAAGGTCCTGACTGGTGAAAACTTAATGAAAATAAATATCGCAAGCCCTCACAGATGTGCTCTATGCAAAGAAGCAATGGAAACATCTAACCATTTGTTTGTAGACTGTCAATTTGCAAGCAAATTCTGGCTCCTTACCCTCCATGGTCTCAATGTTGTTGTCCCCTCGAACATCTTTGTTGTAGACCTTTTCACAAACTGGAAGGACTCTTATCCCTCGCTCTCAATGAAAACACCATGGGCCAGAATCCAGATCTCCATCCCTAAGTATGTATGCTGGAAACTATGGCTTGCAAGAAACGAGCAAATCTTTAACAACATCGCATGGACCCCCAGCAGGGTAGCAGTGAAAGCAAAAGGACTCCTCTTAGAAACTCTGAGATCCCAAGCCCACAAAACAGATATCTCGCTGCAGCAGGAAGAAAAGAATTGGCTCGGTAACCCTATGCTCACTTCTAGGACCCAAAGTATTGAAAAACCCTTTTCTGAAACAAAATGGACGCTAAGAGACAATAATGACACTTTCCAACGATGGTGGCAGAAGCAAGGAATAATCACAGCTTTCTTCGGCGACGCCTCCAAGGGCAACCCTAGAAGAGCAGGAGCTGGAGGAATCATTTACTCTAACGAAGGGATAATGCTAGAAACCTTCAGTTGGGGACTTGGACAACGAACTAATAACCAAGCATAAATCTTGAGTCTAATAAAAGTGTGCCAGATAGCCAAGGCAAGAGGCCATCAGAATCTACAAGTGTTCGGAGACTCCGAAATCCTGATCAAAATGATACATTCGAGAGGAGAGTTCAATGATGCTGGATTAA
The DNA here is from genome assembly GCA_009831015.1 of Picea engelmannii. Classification (NCBI taxonomy): domain Eukaryota; kingdom Viridiplantae; phylum Streptophyta; class Pinopsida; order Pinales; family Pinaceae; genus Picea; species Picea engelmannii. Next base: position 681,590 of record ML777868.1, read on the forward strand.
ATAAGAACCTGCAAAGACTAAGACACACCCTCCAGGACTTCACCTCCTTCAACTGCTACCATATACTTAGGGAATTAAACAAATAAGCAGATGCTTTAGCCAATAGAGGTTGCCTCCTGGCCCAAGGAGATCTATGCATAAATGACAAAGATCCAACAAAAATCAGTATCCCATGAAAAGGGCAGCAAAGTGTAAAATAGTAGATGGCTGTGCAAAGAAGGGCTGGAATATATGTTGAAACACAGTGCTAGAATAAATGTTGAAACACAATGCTGGAATAGATGCTGAAACACAGTGCTGGAACAGATGCTGAAACACAGTGCTGGAACAGATGCCGAAACACAGTGCTGGAATATATGACGAAACACAGTGATGGAACAGATGCCGAAACACAGTGCTAGAACAGATGATGAAACACAGTGCTGGAATAGATGCTGAAACACAGTGCTGGCACAGATGTCGAAACACAGTTCTGGGACAGAGGCTGAAACACAGTGCTGGAACAGATGCTGAAACACAGTGCTGGAATAGATGCTGAAACTCAGTGCTGGAATAGATGTTGAAACACAGCACCAGAACATATGCTGAATGGTTCAGGAAGATAGACCCAAAGAAATTCGAGGCCATTTTGTAATCAGACCCGTGGTTAGTCCACCCGATTAATATAATCTATAACCGTTTCTATTAAAAAAAATAAAAAATAAATAAAAATGGTAATTACTTGTGCAACTTGGGGAGAGTGGGACAAGTATGTGGGTGAATAATGGGTGAAATCATGAAGATGGGTTACACTTTTGCTTGTTTTATGAGAAAAAAATTATATTTTCATAAGTTCTTCAACTTCCGTCATACAAAAGTATTTTTTTTATTTAGAATTTCACTTTACAATAAAAACAAAACTTGTGAATAATTGTGTTAGCTTTCCAATGACTATTTTTCATTTTTTTTTATCATGATTTGATATGTCAATTTGACAATTGTTTAACAATATGTTTCTTAAACATGAAAGGAATGATAATGAGTTACTTATTTCTACAACAATGTATCTATTATTAAACTTATGTTTTTAAGAAATGAAATATAATGCAATAATCTACAGAGACTCTATTTTATTATGGCTATAATTTTGAATTTAATAGATGAATATTATAATTTCAATTTTTTTTTGAAGTTGACCAAGCTGAAAACGTTGCAGATTTTAAACACATGTTTTTCTACCCTTTGTATTTATCTTAATTTTTACTTAAAACTAAAATCTAAATACACCCTTTTGAAAATAACAGTTTTAGGATTATGAATATATTTTTTTCCAATTTTTTCACTCTATATTTTTAGAGATAGCGATATTTCATTTCACCAAATCATAATGTCTCCTGAAAATATTATGTAGTGATTTAAAAATAAAAATAAAAAAAATAGATAAAAATAAAGAAAATGAAAACAAATTATAGGAATTGAAAGTAGATTCAATTTTGGAAATGCTGGTGTCATTTTCGAAACCAAACTCTTAGTATTTGCAGGAATCCACAACCTCTGAAGTTCAGGTAAGCTTGGGGAAATTCTATGGTTTTTGTTTTTCAGTCCCAATTTCATGTTTTCTGCTGAAATAATCTTTTAGTCGAAAGACTAAAATCTAATGGAAACCATCAAAACTGAATGGTTTCCAAGGTTTTCAGCAAAAAAAACATTCTTTCGACCGAAAGGATGTTGAGCGAATTCTGTCGGTCGAAAAAAATTAAAAGACATGTCGTATCGTTTCATTTCACGCCAAATTTTATAAATAGGCTTTCGGCCGAACACATTTAACACAATTCATCGGATGGACAGACAGATATAAGATGATGGATAGTGATTTCAAAACATTTCTATTACTGATTGCAGTTGTATTCTTTTATTTCTTTATTTCTTCCCTATGTTCCATAGGCTTAATTGGAGGATTGATATCGATACATAGTGGTTTTCTAGAGCACTTAAACAGTGTTTCGAATCATCTTTTTGGTTTTTGTTGAATAAGGTAATTGATGTTTGTTCAAGTTTTTATTGGAATAACAATTTATATGTTGAAAGATAAATGTTGAACATTTTTTCAAGGTGAAGTCTTTGTTGAACATATCTTTTACAGATAACTATAAAATTCATGGGAAACAAAAGTTTGTGCAAGAGAAAATATGATCGCACTCAAGATGATACTCACCAAATCGAACAAAGGAAATAGCTTTATCAGAGAAAGAAACAAGAACATGCAAATATTGAAGAAAGAAATGAAGATAATGTCCATAGAGATTTTCAACAAGAAGAAGTTCAACTAGGTATGCATGCACATATGATGATCGAGCATATGACACACATTGGGACTGCATTCAAAAGGTAATGAATTCAAAGTATAGATTTCAAATTTAAAATATTGTAAATTTAATATAATTGATTATAATTACAATTTGATGTTTTTCAAAAAACATAAATAGATTTGTCTCATAATGTCGAAGAAGACATTGAAACCAAAATTGAAGAAGAAGGCGTTGAAACCAAAATTGAAGCAGAAGACGTTGAAACCAAAATTGAAGAAGAAGACGAATCACATATAGGTATGCACATAAATTTAGATAATACAAGATGAACACTCAAGTATATATAATTTAGTGAATTTCTGTTCAGGTTATGTTCTTTAATATAAACTTTAAATTGAAATATGGAGGAAAATCTATCAACATTTATGATGAAATATTAGAAAATGTTCATACTGACAAATTTGGGAAGAAAAACGCTAAGCATTATATAAGATATCGAACTAAAAATATGTATAATAATTTTTTCAAAGATGAATCAGTAAAAGTACAAGCTCAAATTTTACTTTGTCTAATGAAGTCAAGAAAGTTAAAAGAAGTTACATCATTATTGGGTATTCAAAAGTCAACAAAGGATAGAAAGGTGACAAAGAATGTCTTTAACAATATAACTAGTGTATTAAAAGCTTTTGGAAAATCTCGAAAAGAAGATGTTTGTGTTGCATGTAGAGCGATACACACAACAGTTGTTGCATCTAACAATATAAAAGATCATTTGATATGACACATGGCAAAAACAATGGGAACATCAAGAAAAAAATTGCACAAACATAGAAAAATTTGTTTCCAAATAGATGTAAATGATGAATTGGCTTGTTGGACAATGATTTCTAGAAAACCCTACAAAGGTAGACTTGTAGAAAAGGTTAAAGAAGTTGGAAGAATCTCATGTTTCATCACATACAAGGGATGTGTTCCGACGAAGAATAGCACGAAATCAATATGAAGAACATCCAAAACATATATTGCAAATGACACAAATAGAGTTGTTTAATAAGATCAAAGAAGAGCACAAAGAATTTAAAATTTCCATCAATACATTTGTGCAACAAAAACCATGGTTTGTTAGGCCCATCACTATCCATGAAACGTGTTGTTATCATTATCATGTGGAGTTTGAGTTGTATTACGACACTTTTTTGGATTTTGGTAAAACTTTATGGCCAGGTTCATCTCCTCCTTCCACATTCCTTGTTTTTATATCTGAAATTCTATGTGAAAGACAAGATGATGATTTATTTTACAAAAATAATTGTGTTGGTGGAAAGAAATGTGATCATTGTGGAAATCTAAGTTTGTTTCATTCAAAGTATCATATTGATATGAATGATCAATAATTTTCTAATATAAGAGTCAATTGGAAGAGATATGAATATATGGGCAACATGACTCCACATTCTTCAAATGTTATTTCCAAAAGGATTGATTTGAAGGTAGATAAAATCAGCGTGATAGAATTTTTGAAGAAGTTTGAGGAAGAAATCTATAAATACACCAAGCATTCACATAGAGGTCAATGGAAAGATCTACAATTCAAACAATCGCATGAAGTGTTTCCACCAGGGACAATTTTGTCTGTAGTTGATTTTGCAGAGAATTGGACATTCGCTGCACAAAACGAAATACATAGTGAATATTATCATTCATAGAAATAACTTGTAGATGTACTTGTGTGATAATCTAACATGAATTTTTTGTTGTCTAATATATCCAATTATTTGCAGGAGATGTTTTTTCCATGGTTGCACCTGTATACAAAACTGAAAATGTGAAATATTATTTTATGTGATGCACGAAACAAAAGATGAGGCTATCAGACGATTTTGATGATAATGGTTTTATATATGAAAGAGGATCCATTGTATTGAAAGGATATTTTTTTCAAGAAACCCATCAAACCGATACTCATGTTCACTTTCAAGACTACTAGTCAGATGTCACAAGTTGTGAATATAGTCATTTGGTATGTGCAGTGCACATAAAGTTAATACAAATTCAATAAAAAAAACAAACAAAAGTTAGAAAATGGAAAATGTCCAAAGTCGATCATGAACGATTAATTGAATATGGAATACCATTACTTTGTTTTTAAGCAAACTTAGCACATGTGTACATTCCAATTTTTTTTGTTTTTTCATTGAAAGTACATTCCAGATTTTGATGACTTGTTTTGACTATCTTCAAACATATTTCCAATTATGATATTTCTAAAAAGAGTACTATGTATAAAAAACTCACTTGGGTATTGCACCCCAATTAGTGCCTAAAAGTATATTGTTAATACTTACAACCTAATTAGTATAGGATTTAGGGAACTACTAATTTGTATGGAAGTGAAAGAACCATTTGGTAACTTATACCCCTATCGATACCCAAAAGTATGTCATTGGGGAATTTCACCCTAATTAGTATAGAATTAAAGGACATGCTTGTGGCACATCTTAATTTACATATATAGGAGTTAGACAACAACTTAATGAATTTGCATTTTAGTTAGTGCCAAAATTATGTTCTTGGGATTTAAACAAGAATTAATATAATAACAAGGGAACCACTTGTGGTGCACCCTATTTGAATAAGAGTAAGAGAAGTACTTACAAATTATGACACCCCGATTAACACCCAAAAGTATGTTCTTTGGGAATTCCACTCTAACTAGGATATGAATGAGGGAATCACTTGGAAATTTATGCCCAAGTATGTTATAACCTAAATTTGTATAAGAGTGAAAGAACCAAGAACCACTTGGGGTGCACCCTATATTTAATATAGGATAGAGAAGAACTTAATATTTTAGGGACATACATTTTATATAATACAAGTTCTTTTTTCAAGTCAAGAAGTTAGGTATCCTTAGGCGCAAGGGATAAAACTAATCCTAACTTAGACATGTTCACTACTAGGCATATTTATGAGACATCTTTAAGTACTTGATCCGACTAGTAGACCCATCATCATATAGCCTTCTAAGCATGCCCACTTCTCACATTTGGATGAGACTAATATTTTTTAAGGAAAGCATAGTATTAGGGCACCTTTATGATATCAAATTATCATTACATCTTGTGATTGGAAATGGCTCACATGTTAAGACAAATAAAATATATTTTAATGAAGTTCATTAAATGGGGTTTACTTTATTTTGAATGTTTGAACCCATTCCCATATATGTATTATGGAGTTGTCCCCTTCAAACCCATAATTTCCAACCATACTCTTTGATTTTCCCCATGTTCATAAAGGGTCACACATGTTGAGAAAGCATATACTAATATATGTAGGGTGATTAAGTCATGTTAATTACAAAGGGGTCCCTCTCACATGTTCAATGGGTTTGATTTAGTTTGGAGCCGCCTTGCTACATGCTAAACAATATAATCTCGTGGGTCCTCAAGTGGTAATACAAGCGGCCATATAATCTCACATGCTAGGAATGGAGCCGCACCCATTGAGCGACTCTTCCTCATGGCTCATTCTATTCCATTTAATATTCAAATTTATTGGGTGTCATTCTTTTTTGAGGTAACATTAAATCTCTTTGTACTCCATAAGGTTCATACTCGTGGAGTATCATGAAGTTCACTTATCAAAGCCAATTGATCACATGAAGGAGTTATACATTTTTAGTACCTTCTAGAATACAAGGAATATTATTTTTTATTGTAAAAGGTTGATCTAGAAACTCTCTATTTAAAGATAATTTCCTTCACTTCTTACACATGGTTGGATTTGCGAGATTCTAGCAGATTCTAGTGATGGATCACCAAGATACCCACTTCTAACTTCTAAATGGAACTAACCCTTTCTCAAGTATGTGCATTACCATGACATCTTTATGATACCCAATTACATTGATAGAACCATTAATGTAACCTCTTCTAATATATACAAAGATTCAATATCAAATTTAACTTCTACATCTAATTAAAAAAAATAATAATTTAAAGTATTTTTTTTTATTTTTATTTTTTTATATAAGCATTTTATGTTTCACAATTATTATATATAATTATTCACAATGTTAATTTATATTTAATTTAACAAAAAAATTAATATAGATGTAATGCTTTATAAATATTTTACTTGTCACAATTATTTTATATGATAATAATTTATTTTTAAGGTCATGATTTTTGTGTAGGAGATTTTGTTGTTTATAGGATAAGAGATTGTCCCTTAACCATTTGATTGTTATTATTTTATATGATAATAATTTAATTTTAAGATCATGATATTTGTGTAGGAGATTTTGTTGTTTATAGGAGAAGAGATTCTCCCTTAACCATTTGATTTCTAAGGTGTATGGAGATATATAACCTTCTTCTTTAGTTTTGACCATGACTTCCAAAGAGAAAACATGAATTTTATATTTACAATATTACTTTATAAAAAAAACATGAATTTTATATTTACCACATTAATTTATACAGAAATGTAATTTCATGTAGAGTCAAATAAAAGCTTATACAGAAATTTAATGTCATGTAGTAAAACCAATTATTAATGTTCGAGAGGTATAACACTCAAACTATTCGGTGAATTATATTTCAACTATATTGACTTGAAGTAGTAAGATAGTGGTATAGTGATATAAAGAATGAAAAAATGTTAAACACTATTTCCATTGACCCTTACTTTTTTCAATAGTATTTTTTTCTATTTTATTTTAACAATATCGCATTAGGTTCAAGGGTATATAAACCTACATGATAAAATTAAAGAAAAGTTTCAATCATCTCTTTCATTTTAAGGTTTTATTTTATTGTCACATCATTTTAAGAATTTTATTTTATCGTTAACTTTGTCACTTTTTGTCACTTTGTCACATCATTTTGAACATTTCATTACTAGTTAACTTTGCAACTCTTTGACAATAGAATCATTTTTTGATAGTACATAGTGAACATAAAATAAAACATTTAAATTAATACATATCATTTTGAGCATTTTATTTTATTGTTAATTTTGTCACTTTTTGCCACTTTGTCAGATCATTTTGAACATTTCATTACTACTGAACATAAAATAAAACATTTAAATTAATACATAGCAGAAAAGTATTTAAGAGTTTGATGCTTAATTTAAAATGCATTGTAAAAAAAAGAATACGCAAAACATTATTTCATTACTAGTTAACTTTTCCACATTTTGACAATAGAATCATATTTTTGACAATACACAATGAACATAAAATCAAACATTTAAATTAATATAGAGTAGAAAAGTATTTAAGAGTTTGATGATTAATTTAAAATGCATTGTAAATTAGAGCAGTAATTTAAAATGCATTGTAATTTAGTTTGTAAACATTTAGATTAATACATAGCAACTGAGAACCAAACATCTGCCCCAAGATATTTCAAGTAATTTTCCATTCTATTACTCCAATATTCAAAATTTCTTCCATCAAATGGTGGAATCCCATTTGGAATTTTGTCTTCAATTTCTTCTTAGGATCTTCTTTCCAGTGGTTAAACTGTATTGAAGGTAACCTGCTCTGATACCAATTGTTGATACTAAGAGGGGGGTGAATAAGTATCAAGTACAATTTAAAAACATTTTCAACTTATACTTAAACCATTCAATTATATACAATGAGAAATGAATAATAGTATAAGAGCTACACCAATACACCACAATACACCATGCACAATATATGAGAAATAATCAATAGTTATTATTAAAGGGAAGTAATGACTTCCAAAGTGTTGGTCACTATAATTGCTTAATTAATTACAAACAACCAAGTGAAACATAAATTATCAACCCAGGGAAGTCTTTTGTTTCAAAGATAGCTGCGCACTATATATGCTCAATTCCAAAAGCACTTAGTGTTGTAGTAAAGAAATCATTCTATCTAACTTGCTGAAATGAACTGA
>ML777868.1:691715-706664 GCA_009831015.1 Picea engelmannii
GAAATGATAGTATAAGTCAAAATGCAGGTGATGAAGGGTAAAATAATAGCAAAAAGTATGGGCAAAAAGGGTACAATATGTGGTCCTAACACAAAGGTAGCTACAACATCCAAATGTAAAGGGAGGGATAAACCTCCAAGAGAAAATATAATCCTCCAATATCAAGAGAGAGTTGAATGCTCCATCCTTGCCACTTTCTTCCACCCACAAATATATGAGAGATAATAAAATTTTACATTAAATCATCACCATCAACCAACCATCACATAGAACCTGATAATGTTGCCTGAGACTTCTTCAATTTTTGCAATTCTTCAATTCTTGGAATTCTCTAATCCTATAGATAATATTACTCAATGTATTCTCTGAAACTTCTTCAAGTTTCACTCCTTGAATCCTCCCCAAAAAAACGTTATAGAAACAATGGTAGACTTTATTCAATTCTGGTTTATTCAGGAGACCGAGCTTGTATATAATGCCTCGTGATAAATATTTAACAACATAATTTAAAGTATCACACAAGAAACTAATATCCGTACTATTTCCAATGAAATTGGTTTCACTTCATTTGGATTCTCTATGAAGAAGTTATGACTGTTTTACTGGGAACACCTTTTTATGAGTAGCTTCAGGACTAGTCCAAAACCCTATCTTCCACAGAGTGTATCTCCATAATTATATTGAATCAAGAGATGAAACTTTTACCACATGTACCTGGATATGTCTTCTCAATACCATAGCAATTTCACCATATGAATCGTTCTATAAAAAAATTATAGCGAAAATGGTAAGATGACCTGTAAATAACATACCTTAGAACACATCACCAAAAGACTTCATCCTCCCTTGAAATCCGACCTTCTTTACTTCTGATTTCTTCTGAAATTCAACTTGTGTGTAAAATGAATGTATAATAATATTTGTTTATACCATTTATGTCACTTCCTTTTAACATTAGGGTCAACCTGACATTTTCTTATTTTGTAATTATTTTCTTTAATTATCTTCAGGGCCTACACATACTTCCTTCTTCAATTCAAATTTTCATATTCAAAAATTCATTTCTTCTCAACCATGAGGATCCACGTGACGTGCCACCAACCACCGGAAACAACATGATGTATACTATCTATCCATGGGTTTTTTTTTTCTGCATGTACATTGTCCTTCATGTCCAAATACCTTCATCAATATTGCAGTCCAAAACCAATGACTAGGGTTGACATCAATGACAACAACCAATCTTCCAAGAGCCTCCGGGAAAACCAAATCTCAAACCTCATCCTCCTCTATGTGATTTTACCCTGATTTGACGATCCATTGATGCATAGCCTCCTGATTTTGATGGATATGATCACTTTGGTACTTCAGCACTTCGACACTCCGACACTTTGGGACTTCGAGCTTCATCAATTCCAGAATTTTTGATGCACAACTAGCGCAATCCTCTGAAGAAAAATTATTGAAATGCTTGATATGATGACACATTGTCCCCCATAGATCGATGGTCCAAATTTACTTTGGGCCTTCGACACATCAGGGCTTCAACCCTTCGATATTTTTGAATGCTTGACTTCCACAATCTTTCAGAGTGTTGAATTTCGAAGTGAAGGATCTACCTCCACATGTCCCCTTGGCTTGGATGGATTGGATTACTATGGGAGTTTGGGCCTCGACTCTTCGATATTTTTACGCACTTCTCACTTCGAAACTCTCGAAGCGCATTTCCATGAACTCTCAGAACGACCACCACCTATCCTCCTTTAATATCTATGGCTCTTTATTGCTTCGAGCCTTCGAGGATTTCAATGGAGCTATATTTCATGCAACTTTGAAATCTTGAATACCCAAGGGGGCGTTAATCTGAACTACTCCTAGAATCTCCTCCATTTAAATATTAAACCTGCCTGCTACTTGTGTTTTGATCCTGAAATAAAATGTTATGAAAATTGTGCTTTTAGCTCAAGGATGATACTTGTGCAAGCAAAGGACTAGGTCGCCCTGCGACGCTTAGACAAATTTATGTGATAACAGATTGTATAAAATATAGGTAGAGGATATAAATTCCATATTGGGCTTGATCCATAGATAATATGTAAATGTATTCACATTTTATCCCCTTAGGTGTTACAAGAGAAAATAAATAAAAGGGTAGTTTCACTACACACATTGTGAACCGGGAGAGGTCTAGAAATTGGAAACAAAAATTACTCACCTAGAAGGAGATATGTTTGGGATAAAACTCAAAGTATGGAAATAATACAAATTCTTTGAAATATAGAAATTATAGAGTATGGGAAGAATATGACTAGTTGTTATGGTCTCTCAACCCTATAGGGTATTATGTGACAAAACATGGACATAAAGCTCTTGTTGAGGAAGGATTGGATGGAAAACATGTTTGGTGGTTGAAAATCATATGGAAGCTAAGGTTTCCCTCCAAAAAATAATTTTTTTATGTGCTTGGACTTAAATTACAAGGGTATAGCATGGGATCTTCTACAAAAAAAGGATTTATAGGTCACGTTTTGTGTAGTTTATGAAAAAATGTAGAGGAAACAATTGATCATTTAAGTATGACTTGTCATTTGTTTAAATAGGTATAGAAATAATTTTATTGCAAGTATTAATGAGTGTATGGGAAGGAAGAAGTACTAAAGAAACCTTCAATAATTGTTTTATATACAAGGACACAAATAAGATCAAAGCTCTTCCACTAAATATAGCTTGGGGAATATGGCTTTCCAAAAACATGAAGTTATTTGAAAGACAAGAGAAACTTCCCCTCAAATGTGCAATATAATATCTAAGTGTAATAAATGCATATCCATAGGAAGAGGAAAGAAAAAAATAAAGAGGAAAAAGGAATAAGTCATCACTAAGGACATTCGTTAGGAATACTTTGATGGTACCTCTCAAGTGAACCCCTCAAAGGGAGGTTAAAGAGGGATTCTATATCTCTCCTGAAATCATAGTAGAGCCTTCAAATATAGGATTCAATAGGAAACTAAAAATTATTATGAACTATTGACTCCCAAAATGTAATATGCCTGAGACTCGGCTTTGTGAATATGCCACTAAATTATGACTTATGTCAAGCAATAAAAATTTTGATTTTTTCTTCAATTCATCCATTACTACTCTGGTACAATTTAATTGAGTAAACCAAATTTACTAAAGGTTCATATAAATTGAATGCAATCATTGATACCTTTGAATTTTATGCCCATACCCATTTCCACAATTCTGATACAAACAAAATTAATATGCCCTGCATATGCAATAATTATGTCATTCTAAAAACATAAAATACATGCATAATTATAAAAATTATATATTAACATAATTAAACATACATAACAAAAAATATCCATCATAATAAAACACATAATACACTTATATTTTAATGAAAATCACCAACTGGTTGCATACCTTAGATATTCCTTCAAGCCATAGACTTTGTTGTTCATTCACTCTGAACAACAGTTCACCCCTGAGTTGGGGATATGAATAAACTAGTATAAAGTATACCTAAGAGAAACTAAGGTCCAACAAAACATATCTCAAGACAAATCCCATGGAATAATATACAGTACTAGTCCCACCTCACAACCTCTCATTCTCCTCAGCCTATCCCTCCCTAGGAAGTGTACCCCTTCAGTACTCCATAGTCCTTTGGTTGTACCCCTTCCCTTCTAGGTATTCAACAATAGGTCGAATAATAATTCCCAGAGCTCTATGGCACTTGGAACAAAAGTCTGTTGACAAAGAGAAACCCACTAGGCCAACACATAGAGAAACCTATTCCCAACAATTATGTCACCCAAGTGTTATAGAAAAAATTTCCACATATGTGAATTTGTGACATGGCCCAACCCTTGTCCATACCTTGCTAATAAAACCAAAATTCCCTCATCAAATTCACTTAAAAAACATGGTGTTTTCTTATATCTTTGGGTTTCCATTGTGAAACATGCATACATCCACGCTTTTCTATCTTGGAACCTACGAATTCTCTCAAAAATTTTGAAAAATAAAATAATTCTACATTTTTGGGAGGGGATTTTTGTTAGGATGGATTCCTGACATCCCTGGGTCTGTACCAAACATAATTCAACCTCCTTAACCTCTCAGGGATGGTATAAATGCACCGTTGGGGTCATGGATGGGAGGAAGAACTAAGGTGCAATATCATGCTAGAAAGTTTTAGCAAGCCTCCCTATACCCCTTCATTCTTTGAGTAGCATCCCATACCTGGAAACTCCTTTTCTGGTGTTCCTTCCTTCTCTTTATAATTACAGGGTGTATTCCTATCCTTTTTGAGTTATCCAAGGAATATCCTCCCTATTGAGATGATTCTTGAAGGCATTTGGAGGAACCCAGAGTAGTTGGGTCTGAACTAGTACCGAATATTGAATCAAGTTCCTATTCTTGGTTTCCTATTGCAGTCTATCTTTGGTATATATCATGAGTTCTTCAATAAGGGAGAGAGGGGATCGACATCAAACAAAGGAACCAAGGTGTGAGGCCTTTCCTCATTTCTTTATCTCTCTCTCCTTATAAAATGTATTCATTTCTTGTGTGCATTCATATAGATGAGGATTGGTGTTATCTTCTGAATTTAGTCTTTCTTTGTTGTGACCTGACCCAAGGTCATAGGAAAAATATCCCTTAAACACCAAGGAGAATACTCCTCATGCATGAAAATGTATTTCTTCAAAGCCTAAACCACTAAGGATTTATAGGTTTACAATGCTACTAGGTTACATTCCTCTTTCGGTCATCCTCTCCACGACATGGTAATAATTATGGAATGGAAGCATGGAGTAAATTAGAATTACACTAAATTCCCCCCTTTTCACTATATTATATTATGCTTCTCCCCTTTTTCACACATGGAAATCAAGAAACTACTTTTCCTCCACTTGGTAATTCATTCCCCTCACGTAGGAACTTTGGATAATATAATAGCATAAAGGATTATGAATTTTAGGAATATATTAACATATTTCCCTTAGATTAATCTCCCCTTGATTGAGCCCCCTTTCCCTCTTGTGGATTCATATCCCCCCATACTCTCTCATCTGACTTGGTTTGCAACAATGATGTATTTTACTAATATATCTGAGTGTGATTACAATTTACAATTCTAGGTTCACCGACCTTTTATCATACAATATCTACGGCCTAATATCACACAGTCATTGTAGCCCAGACTATCCTTGCACACCATCCTATAGAACATGTATAGACTTACAACATGGGGTGTTGCAGAAAATCTGTATCAAGAGTGAGTAGACCTACATCTCTAGTGGTTATTTTAGATCACACAAAAAAGTGGGTAAAAGAAAATACAACTTACTTTAACTAATGGAAACACATTCCTTTAGATCTACATCTACAATAACATGAATAAAATAAAAGGCATAACAGCTACAAATGTAGTATAAATATCCAAAGAATGTGATCAATATCTATACATAATGGAGACAACGATGAAAATAAAACCTTTGGATAAAACTTTGGAGACAAAATGCCTCCTGGTGGCCTCTCCATGGGAGCGTTCTTGTTTCTTTCCCATATGTATGGTACCACTCGTTAGATTCTCCTCTTGTCTGAAAGTAACAATGGTGAGATGAAGTTGAAAGATGAGTGGAAATTTTCGCAGCATTTGAGTACTCTCATGGAAAATATCTATGGAAAATGGTATGGCTCTCTCTATTTTATAGGGAAAATAGTGGTTATGTTTGATATGGTCAAAATAATAAAATATTGTATTTGACCAAATCTATTTTAACTGCTAATTTGAATTTTTCCTTTAATATTTATAAAATAAAGAGGGGGAAATGGGTAAAAGTGTATTATCGGTTAATTAAGTGAAATAGATTAGGAAAAAGGGGGTTTCTTAAGTTATTCAAGGGATCAATGGTGGAAAGGTGGGAAATAACTTGGGAAAAAAGAGGTTTTCCTAAGTTATGTGAGGGTATCATGGTGTGATAATATGCATGACAAGGTATACATAGTCTATTATGGTTTAAAAATGTAACATGGAGACTAACTGTCAACATGATGAGAAGAAATGCATGTGGCCCAACTGTGGTATGGAGACTAACTAGACTCCCAAAACCTAAGGGAATTAAACATCATGGGTACTAAAATGAAACTAGGACCAATATTCTAAGGTGCCCATGTGGAGAAGATATATCACTAAGTAGATGGAAAATGAAAAATATGGATGGTTGATCCATCTACATAAGTGAGGAGGTCCTGTATGAAATTCTTAGGACTGACAAGCAAATGAAACACAAAAAAGGGAAAGTAATCTATGCTAAATGTTGAGGAAATGAATGCCTTATGAATACCCACACTGATGAATACTTGTGGTTATTCATGGGGAATCCTTGTTCAGTAGTCAAAAATAACAAAAACAATGTGGATCGTAAGTGGCGTGACCATTTTAAGAAAAAATCGATGAAAAAGTATGATCTTTGACTCTTCTTGGAAAAATGGATTCCTAGTGAAGTGTCAAAGAAATCAATGTCAACAATGTTTCAAAAATATGATTCTACTGACATATATTGTGCATCGATCAGAATCAGGATGAGTGAAAGAACTACGAGAAGAAGGTCCTAAACTTACCCCTCGCTCCAGGTCAAGCATGGGGACCTAGTGGTCAGTCAACGTGATTCCCTTGGCATGCATTGGGACATCCGATGGGGATGAGCATTAGGAGGGGATAAATGATCCCAAAAACTTTCTATTATATAGCATGTGGTGGACATGGCGCCTGCATATTAGAGTAGTGGACTCAAACTAATACAAGTGATGTTATTTTTTGGTGTTTTAATATATGATATGTTGATGAGCTGTGTGTGTGTGTGTGTGTGATGATAAAATGAAAAAATGTGCAATGTATGGAATGTCCTAATATGCATGTGTGTAGCATCCCTGACCATCTATGTCGGGCCACACTATGCCATCGAACTCTTACTGTACTCTATGCGGAACATACTGTAACATACCCAGTATCAAAATGATCTATGCCACATAAATTTTTTGAACTGCATGCAATTAAAATATACACACATAGAACTCTTGTGGAAGAATTATATATAAAACGTAAACATACAAATACATTTGTAAATACACGGATTCACACTGAAATAAGAATAAACATATAAATTATAATAACAATAATAATATATTTTTAAGGTCATGGCCAAGCCAGCACACCAAATTGGTGTATGAAACCCCCTTTTTTGTGGGACAAGGGACCCCCCTCCACCCATGGATTTGACTGGTAAAGTCTACGAAGGTATACATACCCTTCCCCCCTCTAGATTTGAACCTCTGACCTCTTAAGAGGAAACACATTCTCTTAACCATTAGCCCCACTCAAGCTCTATATACAAATAATACCCATAAAAATAAACACAATTATAACCACACATATGATAACCCGTAAAAATAAGGTCGTAAATAATAATGCAACATGTAAATTTATCACGCAATTAGCACTTATATTGGTAAGAATGTCACCAATTACATGCATACCTTCCACGAACCTGCTAGCCTTAAACCACATTGCTCATCACTCTCAACAATGAGTCACCCCCGAGCTGGGACTAAACTCCGCTAGGGTAAAGGGATTCCTAACTAGGCTAAAGGTTCATAGACAACAGGAAAGACTCTGTCTCAGGTGCCAACTCAAACTAGCAACCTACATTCCCTCATTCCACACATGCCTGTCCCACCCAGGAAGTGTGCCCCTTCTCTGCTCAACGGTCCTTCGACTGCCCCACTTCCTTTAGAAGCTTCAATAATAGGCTAGACAGGAAGTCTCAGAGCATTGTAGCTGCAGTTTAGCACCTTTAGGAAATCAATTCCCAACAATTCTCTCACCCAGATAATTTCTCATGAGCCTAACAACCCACCTCTTCAATATTCCACGGGCCTGACAACCTGCCTCTTCAATATTCCAAGAGCCTGACAACTCGCTTCTTCAGTCTAGCTCCCAAGCTAACTAGATACACCATCACAAAATGTCTATGGATACAAGTTCAGGTACAGTCATGAAGATACGAAGGATATCTCAATGGGTGTGTGCATGCTCATGGATGGTTGACTGGATGACTGAATGATGGAAGGAATGATGGAAAAGATGATCGGAAATGAACTAAGTCCCAACAATATGTGTGCATGTCCCCAACTTGACACTTGTCATGTTGGGAGCTACTTTGGCCCTCTTTTCCCCAACTTTAGAACTTAGGATAAAATAATTATCTATACTTTATAATTTAAGAAATATTAATATAATATTCCTTTTTTGATTAAGCTCCCTAGCTTGGCCCTTTTCCTTAAATTGTTTAGGCCCCTCCCTTTTCCTAGCCAGTGGAGTTTAGTCCCCCATCTCTTTTATCATGGTCAGTGTGCGTGCATCGATGTATTTTATATTAATTATGAGACATGTACAAAAATAGGCACACCAACCTTTAACATCTAGGCTCTATGGCCTAATCAAAACATAAGCATCATAGCTTATAATAAATGGCTCACCAACATATAAAACATAACATATACACGAAGGCTCGTTGGCCTCACAATCACACACACTTAATATGTTGTGCATGGTATTCTGGAATGTGCACACTTCATCATTTCATTGTGCAGTAGATGTGCGCACTATGCCATGAAAGGTGCATACAAAATGATGTCAGACAACTCACCAGCTTAAGTACATTTGCATTTACATTTACAATTGGGTTCGGCCTTAGGGATATTACAATCCCTTCCCTTTATTTATGCACTGTCCTTAGTGCATCATGTTCCCATGTACAACAAAATTTCAAAAATCCTAAAAAAGTTGTGGGTATTCTGCCTGCATTGCATCCTCAGGACCATACCAGGTCGATTAGACCTTTACAAGCCCTATGGATTGGCTCTAGATCTATTTGATTTTTTGGTCCAGAATGCATACCAGATGCACTTGGAAAGTGCCTTCTGATTCCACCTAAATCACATTCCAATCAATAACATGATTAACATCATGTATATATTTCTTGAGAAATGATACATAGAATACATTATGAATAGACATAGATGTAGGCAATGTAATCATATAAGCTACTGGATCAATCCTCTCTAAGATTTCAAATGGCCCACAATATCAAGCTACCAACTTTGAACAATTTCCCAACTTCAGGGAACTTCTGTTGTCTTTCACTTTCAAGAATACATGATCACCCACTTTAAATTCCTTGTGAGTTTTACCCTTATCAACATATCCTCTCTTCTTGTCTTGGGCAACTTTTAAATTTTGTTTATTTTTATCATTTTCTCCTCCATTTCCCTGAACAAATCCGATCCAACCACCGCTCTGTCTGCTGGGTTATCCCAACTTACTAGTGTGTTGCACTTTTTTCCATAAAGTGCTTCAAATGGGCTCATCTTTAGAGATGCTTGGTACCCATTATTATAAGAAAACTCTACCAAGTGTAGGTAGTCTTCCCATTTTGATGTTTTATCCATCACATACATCCTTAACATATCTTCAATCACTTGATTCACCCTCTCATTTTGTCCATCTGATTCTGGATGATAACTTGTACTAAAATTCAAATTTGTTCCAAATCAATTAAATAATCCCTTCCAAAATTTTGAGGTAAATTTTGGATCTCTCGCAGACACAATTGTCTTGAGTATGCCATGTAATATGGAAATTTCCTTCATATAAACATCAACAATGTTCACTTCCTTGTGAGTGATCTTAAATGAAATAAAATGGGCATCTTTAATAATCTTATCCACCACTACCATGATAGAATCATGTTTCTTGTTTATTTGGGAAGTTTGGTAATGAAATCCATGTTTACAAATTCCCACATCTACTCAGGAATGGGTAATGGTTGTAGCAAACCAGTTGGGTGTCTAGGCTCGTCCTTTAGTTTTTGACATTCCAAACATCTGACAATAAAATTAACAACCTATTTCTTCATGCCTGGCCAATAATATTGGCTCTTGACAACTG
Source organism: Picea engelmannii (assembly GCA_009831015.1). Taxonomy (NCBI): domain Eukaryota; kingdom Viridiplantae; phylum Streptophyta; class Pinopsida; order Pinales; family Pinaceae; genus Picea; species Picea engelmannii. Next base: position 701,743 of record ML777868.1, read on the forward strand.
CAATAGTTTTCTGATATCCTGGGTGCCCAGCATAAGGCACATTATGCATTTCTCTCAATATCAGTTTTTTCAATTCCTGAGAATTTAGTACGTAAATTATGCCCCTGTACATGAGAATTTCATCATTATCTAGCTTATATTCCTCAATTTTCTGCTGCAAAATACCTTGTTGTAATTTTGCCACTAATTCCTTGTATTGCAAATCTGATTTGACAACCTCTGTAATTTTGTCTTTCAAATCTGATTGGTACATGCTAATGGTTGTAGCATGAAATTCATGTACTCTTATACTGAGTGCATCAACCACTTTGTTCTCTTTTCCCTTGATATGCTTTATATCAAAGTCATATTCACTTAGAAATTGTAACCATCTAGTTTGCCTAGCATTTAGAGTTGGTTGATCAAATAAATATTTGAGACCATTATGGTCTATTCTCAGCTCAAATATTTTCCCCATGAGGTAGTGTCTCCATTTCTTCAAGGCATGCACTATGGTTGACAACTCCAAATCATGAGTGGCATAATGTCTTTCATGCTCTTTCAACATCCTTGACTCATAACATATAACAAACCTATTTTGACTGAGGACTCCATCAAGTCCCTCCTTACATACATTCTGCAACTACAAAATTTGTTCAATTTCACCCTGATAACACCAATTCAACCTATGCAACAACAAATCATTGTAAGTTGACATTTCTGGAACGAATTTACCATAAATCAATTCGCGAATTAAGAATTTTAACCACTAAACTCACTCCATATGTCATGGCTTCACTGTAACTTCAAATTGGACCCATTATAGATCCAAATTTGCTAGAACATATATTAAAAGAATAGTATTTCACCACTTGGCTGATTTTCTCCATTTTCTCTTGAATTTAACAACAAAATTCGGGGCTTTTCCCCAAATCTGCCTAGTTGTTGTTATGTTTTACCATGGATGCTCTACAAACTGAAATTTGGCCACTTCAAAATCAATCCTTTGTGACATTTTGCTTCAACTCAACCTTCTCGGCCCATCTAGGCTCAGTGTTGAAAACTGAAGCTCTGATACCATTTTGTAACGTCCCCAACCATCCATGCCGGGCCACGCTATGCCAGAGAACTTTTATTGTTCTCTCTGCGGAACATACTGTAACATACCCAGTATCCAACTGAGCTATGCCACATAAATTTTTTGAACTGCATGGAATTAAAATATACACACAAAGAACTCTTGTTGAAGCATTATATATAAAACGTAAACATACAAATACATCTTTAATACATGAATTCACATTGAAATAATAGTAAACATATACATGCAACATATACATGAAATCCCCATAAAAATAAACATAGTTATAACCACACATATGATAACCCATAAAAATAAGAACATAAAAAACAATGCAACATGTAAATTTATCACACAATTGGCACTTATCTTCGTAATAATGTCACCAACTGTGTGGAGACCTTCCACGAACCTCCCATCCTAAGACCATACTGTTCATCACTCTCAACAGTGAGTCAACCCCGAGTTGGGACTAAACTCCACCTGGGTAAAGGGATTCCTAGCAAGGCTAAAGGTTCATAGACAATAGGAAAGACTCTGTCTCAGGTGCCAACTCAAATTAACAATCTATAGTCCCTCATTCCCCACATGCATGTCCCACCTAGGACGTGTGCCCCTTCTTTGCTCAATAGTCCTTTGGCTGCCCCTCTTCCTTTCTGAGCTTCAACAATAGGCCAGACAGGAAGTCTCAAAGAACTGTAGTTGCAGTTTAGCACCTTCAAGAAATCAAGTCCCAACAATTCTCTCACCTAGAGAATTTCTCACGAGCGTGATAACCCACCTCTTTAATATTCCATGGGCATGACAACCCACTTCCTTAGTCCATCTCCCAAGCTAACTAGATACACCAACACAAAATGTCTATGGATACAAGTTTAGGTACAGTCGTGAAGATATGGAGGATAGCTCAATGGGTTTGTGCATGCTCATGGATCATTGACTAGATGACTGAATGATGGAAAAGATTATCGAAAATGAACTAAGTTCCAACAATATGTATGTATGTCCCCAACTTGACACTTGTCATGTTGGGGGCTACTTTGGCCCACTTGTCCCCAACTTTAGAACTTAGGATAAAATAATTATCCATACTTTATAATTTTAAAAATATTAATATAATATTCATTTTTGGCTTAATCTCCCTAGCTTAGCCCTTTTCCTTAACTTTTTTAGGCCCCTCCCTTTCCCTAACTAGTGGAGTTTAGTTCCCCATATATTTTATCGTGGTCGGTCTGTGCACAACGCTGTATTTTATATTAATTATGAGACGTGTGCAAAAATAGGCACACTAGACTTTAACATATAGGTTCTCCAGCCTAATCAAAACATAATCATCCTAGATTATAATAACTGGCTCACTAGGCTATAAAACATAACATATACACAAAGGATCGCTGGCCTCACAATCATGCGCACTTAAGATGTTGCGCGCGGTATCCTGGAATGTGCACACTTCATCATTTCCTTGCACAGTACATGCGCACACTATGCCATGAAAGGTGCATACAAAATGATGTCAGACAACTCACCAACTTAAGTACATTTTCATTTACATTTACAATTGGGTTCAGCCTTAGGGATATTACAATGTGTGAGTGAATGAAAAGTGTACAATTGATGCAATGTACTGATATGCATGTATGATCATGTAAAAATGAATGAAAAATGTTATCTTCTTGATGATGCATGTGTTAGATACTAGTCTGCAATGTTGTATACAAATTGATTATGACTTCTAGGTATGTGATTGAATGTGATGGATTCAAATGACTACACTACGAGTAAAAAATTCAAGTATTTCCTAAATAAACATGAAAATATATTAAGAAAATTTGGGAATCTAAAAAAACATGAAGGTGACAGATGTGATGAGGAATGGAATCGGCTAACAAACCTATCATTGCATCATACTCGACTTGATTGGTGGTGGTACGTCAAACAAAAATACCATTGTAATGGAAGAGGGTAAGCCTGGCGGTAAACATTGCCCATTGTGAAGGCTAGATTTCATGAAGAGCTCATCGCACCATCGGCATAGAAAATGTAGCGGGAGGAAAATGGGTCCTTCTAAAAGGTACAAGAGAGTAAAAAATGGTATGCAAGATATGCAAGGTGAATGAAATAAAAACATCAAATATAAACACTATAAAAATAAATATTAGTGCATGCTCACAAATGGTTGTGAGGAACTTCCCTGAAGAAGAGAAACGAATGACATTCTGACTTCGGTGGTTCAGTACCATGGGATACTAGTGAGGTATGGGCATCAAGTTGGGATGGTTGATGTTGAGGTTGTGGATATTCTACAATTGAGGTAGTGGCATCCACACTGTCGAGTAAAATTAATGCTTATAAATGAGACAATAAATTATCAATCCGGGAGGTTCGTAAACTTACGAGGTGTAAGAACGGGAAATGCAGGCCAAGAGTATACTAACCTATAATAATTCTTGACAAAAACCATTAAACTATTGTCATTGAATGAGTAACTAATCTAAATTAAGAAACTAATCTATGAAAGCATGTAAAAATAAAATCTAGCCTAATCTAACATTCAAAAGGAAACACAATTAACTTGAAATGAAACAGCTAAACTATCTACCCTATTTCTCCTTCCTATATTATGCAGGAGACTCAAAGTGAATCTACGAAATCAAATTCAACTTAATCTAACTATGAAAGAAACTAAATCTAAATTCAAAGGCATCAAATGCAAAATTAATCTATGAAAATAGAAAAGTGTATAAATGAAATCTAATTGAAATAAACATGAAATTATTGAAAAGTATCTATAACAAACACACAACAAATAACAAGTAAAGACAAATGAAAAACACACGTGAGCTCACATAAACAATCTAATCTATCAACTCATAACAAAACAATGAAAATCACTATCTTAAAATCAAAGCTCTATGAATCAAAGTTCCAATCTTTTGTTCTCTATTTCTAGAGAGAGGCCCCCCTCCTGAAATGAGGAGAGAACCCTCTTATTTATACATAAATGAAGATAAGAGACTCATAATTACATATCCACTTTTCTCTCAACCCATCCCTTCAAATCCTCCACAAATATCTTGGATAAGATATTCTATCTCCATGATCTTCTCCTTGAAGTGAGCTTGAATGATTATCTCCACATCTTCAAAGAAGATAAAATTCGAATTTGAAGCTAGGTGGTGATTTTTGACTTTGTGMAAATMTTCARATATGCMTGTARTCATCACAAAACTCATMCAACTTTGAGATATAATGAAAATATGTTAATTTTCTAATATTTAGTCACAAATTCTCTTAAAAATACTCAAAATAAATAATTTGGAAAATGGAAATGTAAACCCATATGTTTTTATGAAAGTGATGATAATTATGGTTTTATGGAAGAATGAAATGGAAATAAAGGTGACAAATGGTATATAAAAGATGAATAAAGTGTCATATTTTTGCGACCCAACATTCCCCCCAACTGAACTTGTTGCATGTCCTCATGCAACTTTGCATGAATTCTCTTTACACTTTTGGCATCTTAGTTGTGGCTTTACATGATGATAATGTGTAATAATAAATCATTTCATGATGAGATACAAGAGTGGAAGCTAATATTTCTTATGGCTGGTTCTTGTGTGACAACAATCAATATGAAAAATGTTGGTTCTTGTGTTAACAACATTTGTTCCTTTTACTTATTTTCTTGCTACAAGTCATAATATTAGAAACATGGATGTATTGGAAATGATAAGTCATCAATATACTTAGAAAGCCCTTTTTTTCTTCATATTTGAATCATCCCAATATATATAACAATACTTTTTGAATCAAAATGCAACCAGGCATCGTTTGGGAAAAACATATTGGCAAATGG
>ML777868.1:721420-734420 GCA_009831015.1 Picea engelmannii
CATAGATCATGACTGTGGAGTATTGTGATATCACTATCTAGTTAGGGTTTACAAGTTACTGTTAATCTAGATTTCTTGACTATGCAATTTTAATATCAGCTTTACATCCTACTGTCCTTGTCTATTAGCAGTTCTGTACTTCAAGAATCTTGCATACAATTTTAAAAAGAGAGTGTTGTTTCTCACTTACCCTCAAAATCTAACATTGAGGCATCTGTAAAGTCCGCATTGTTGATGAAGTAGGATCATAGGTAAGAATCAATGTTGAATTCACATCGTCTAAATTCAACATGAGAATCTTGTAAGTATCATTACCATATGGTCGGGAGTGGGGACAGGGGAAGTTGGATGTCGAACAAAAGTGGACACTAACCCTTGGTTGAAGGGGAAAGGGTTCTACAACATAAATGGTTCCGACAAGGATGGATGGGAAGGTTGGTAATTGGTTAGTTAAGTAGCCTTAGAGGGTTCCCAGGTTTGATGCATGATACAGAGAAGAGGACACTCATGAATGTAATGTCCATAGACATTGAAGCAAGAACACAATTGTTTTTTGTGGAGTGGTTGTTTCTTTCATTTCTTAGGCATTGGGTTGGTTCCTTGGCTTTGGTTTGGGTCAGGTTGGTTTCGCCTAGCATTGGGGGTTGGGTTATGGGATCCCTAGGGCCCATGTTTTGGGTTATTATTATTCCATTTCCTCTTCTTGTTCCTATTCTTATTGGGAGGAAGGGGGCAATTCTACTTCACATAAACTTGTCCCTGCAAGGGAGGTGGAAGAGGAATGACATGGGTAGGAGGCACACCTGAAGGTGGGTTAGATTTTTCTAGTAGTGGACCAAAAAATGGATATTAAATATTAGTGGAAACCCTTCAAGAGGGATTCCCACATGGAGGACCCTGACCATGGTAATGTGATTGAGAAGGTGGTGATGGCTAGGATGTACTCGTACTCACCTAATATGAGGCACGTGATCAGTCCTAATGTGAGGTTGGGTATCCATAAGGATTAGGTGGCCCACCATAAGGAAAGGCATATCCACTAGATTCATGACATTCAAGAGAGACAGAACCAATGAGACCATTGACAACATAGGAGGTGCCTCAAGTGTCTGAGTCACCTAACCAAGATCGAGTGACATCAGGGAGAATGGTGTACATATACACATAATCACTATAGATTAATTCATAATGTTGAGACTTCGGTATGGCCTTTTCCTCATTCCGAGGTAATTGTATGGCAAGATTCTTGGTGATGGGAGAAAGTAGTCACTTCAAGAAGATTTTTTTAAGTAAGATGTCATTTATCCTAGCTTTTCACAAGCCACGTTCTCTACACCACTCATGGATGTGGTCCAAGATGTGGGTGAAACTCTTTTGGGGATAAGAAGTAAGGATTTCGATACCCATGTCATGGAGAGAATGCAATTGGAAAAAGGTGAGGAAATTCTTGGAAATGGAATCAAATGTTTGGTGAGAGTTCCTTCGATGATCTATGTACCACTTTGCAGTGGAATCCATCAAGGTTCTCTGAAAAAAATGGATCCTGATGGAGTCCTCCACGATGGAGTTCGAGGAACACCATAAGTGGAAGGACATCACTTGGTTCAAAGGATCTTATCTTGACTTTCCCTCAAACTTGGGAATGTCAGAGGGTAACTTGGTAACTTGGTTAGAATGGGGAGCCAGTTATGATCATGGTGAATGAGATCGTTGATCAATTGGTTCAAGTCAAGTATACACAAACCAACCATAAAAGGAAAGGAGGGAGAGGTAGTTCCAGCTATGGTCCAACTAGAAGGAGATGGTCCTACAAGAGGAGGTAAAGGATGAGAAGTGGCACTAATACCTCACCTAGGGGACAGTGGTTCTGACTCGGAACTATAACTAGAATATGGAATAAGGCAAGAGGACTTGCCTCGTCTAATGGAGATGAGAGAATGTCAGATGGAAAACTTGGGGTGAAGGTCTTTCAGTGTAAGGGATGGTCTCTTGAGGGGATCTATGGTGTCCAAAGAGAGTTTCAAGTTTCAATTTGGTTACAATGTTGTTTGGTTTCTAATCTATGTTAAAAGTAAATTAATGATTGAATGAAAATAAAATGTTGAAAGTAAAGAACTTTTAAAATGAAATAGCAATAAACTTCTAAATTCCAATGGGCACATGCAATCCAATTCAAAAGTGTAAAGGAATGACTTTTCCTTTCGAAAGATAAAAAAGGCGATTCGAGTGCAATAAGGAATCTAAAATGAAAACTTTTAATTGCAAAAAATGTAGCTAAAGTGCAATGGTGAATCCCTATTCACAAGAAAAAAGAAAAGGACTATGTGGTATATATATTCACTAATATATTTCTTATGAAAATACAAACTACTTCAGGTTATAGAATAATAGTCATATGGTAGCCAATGGTTGTAGCGATCAAGCGATCAACACAAACTAGATGTAATCAATTAAAATCTAGGATCCTACCCTAAATTCTTCTTTATGGTTACTTTGGATGCATTAAAATGGTATGAAAACCGATAAAACAAACTAGGGGAGGGACATCAATCAAGTAGTAAAGCTATAGCCTATTTGCGGTAGAAAATAATGAGACAAATGGTCAAGAAACCCCTTGAGGAAAGGAGATCAAATCCCCCTCGGTGTTTTTCCTCAATCCCTAGGGTTTACTTAGGGTTTTTAAACCACCTAACAAACTATCAAATTAGGGGTCACTATAGGCCCTAAGAAGAATCTATAACAAGCAAAAAAAACATTGAAAATAATAGGAAACTTAAAGGTTGGTCAATGGAGAAAAACCTGGAAAAAATGTGTTGAGCAGTGGCGGAAAATGGGTTGATCCCTGCACTAAAAAGTGGATAAAAAGTCCTTGAAATATTCCTTGAGTAGAGGCAAAAAAGTGTCCAGTTCCTCGGTTGATTAGTGGAAAAAAATCCCTCTTTTATGCGTTGAGCAGTGGCATTAAGCTGTCATTTTTTTGTGTTGAGCAGTGGAAGAAAACTGCCCTTTTCCCATGAGTAGTGGTATATAATGGGCCAAGTAGTGCATTGACCAACCCATAATATGGGGAAAAACGTTTGTTGCGAAATTGTTTTTGGGAGAGTTCTACCTTCGGCTTCGAGGGTTTCCCGAGTTGATCTCCGTACCTATAACCTGCAAAAACAAACAAAAACCTACATGAAGGTAAAAACCCAAAAAAAAACTTGAGAAGACCCGATATAAATGAGAGGAAAAGATGTGTACCCCACACACACAACCAAGTATCTTGAGTAAAACTCATATCTCCAGCAGAGCTATCATTATGTTGTGGCAAATCTGCAACAAGGGTGAGTAGATCTACGTCTGTAGTGGTTGCTATAGATCACAGAGAAAAGTTGGTAAAAGAAAATAAAACTTACTTTAATCAATGGAAAAACATTCTTTTAAAGAAAGATCTACAATAAAAGAAATAAAATAAAAGACATATCAGCTGCAAAATGTAGTAGAAATATCAAAAGAATGTGATCAATCACTATACTCAATGGAAAGAATAATACAAAAAAACACCCATGGATAAACTGATGAAGACATAATTCCTTTTGTTGGCCTATGTGTGTGAGGCTTCTTCTTTCATTCCTAGATGTATGGTAGAACTGATTAGATTCTCCTCTTGGATGAAAGTAATAATGGTGAGATGAAGCTAAAAGAGGAGTGGAAATTTTCTTAGCATCTCAATACTCTTGTGGAAAATCTATATGAAAATCTATATGAAAAATGGTACGACTCTTTTTATTTTATAGAGAAAATAATGTTTATCCTTGGTCAAAAAATAAAATATTATATTTGACCAAATCTATTATAACCGCTAATTTGAGTTTTCTGTTTTATTTGAATAAAATAAAGAGGGGAAAATGCTTAAAAGTGGATTATGGGTTAATTATGTGAAATAACTTAGGAAAAAGGTTTTCCTAAGTTATGCAAGGGAATAATAGTGGAAAAGCGAGAAATAATTTAGGAAAAAAGGAGTTTTTCTAAGTTATATGAGTGAATAATGGTGCGAGACTATGCATGACAATATGCATGACAATAGATACATAAACTATGATGGTGTAAATCAGCAAGGCTTAGCCTTTTGGGCTAGGTGTATAAATGGTGATAACATGGGGTTCAACCTGGGGTGTTACATAAATTAACCCTATAATTGACTCAAGAATATGGTGTTACATATTTACAACTTTTGGGGGATTTTCTAGTCATTATTAAATGGTTACAAAAGAAATGATCACTAGGAAATTTCACTTTACAACCACTTTTTGATGATATCCAACAACAAATGATGGCCTCGTCACACATTTCTTTTTTCCATATCTACAAGGATAAAAACAAGGTCTCTAGTGACCTTTCAAAAGATACATTGACGTTGGAGTGAGGTACCTAGACCATCTCGATCATTTAGGACGAACATACAGATGATTTCTCTCATGCACCTTGGCTATAAAGTTACAACAGTGGACAGATTTCTCAATTTGAGATCGTGGCTATTGAAATATGTAAACAATGTCATTCTAAGTCAACGAACATATTTTTTTTTATTTAGGTCTCTAATATGTAAGACAAATATGTATAGTAGTTATGCTCAATCAAACTACAAAAGAATCGCTTAAGACATATAACAATGTAATTTTTTTTTACTGTAAATATAGTTGTCAATCTTTTTCCTTTACACTACGGTGCAAGACATTTTGATATATTACTTATGAATTAGGTGGATCATAAGTATATCGTTCGCAAGTAGCCAGTCATTTCGGATAGTTTACCTTTTCCATTTGGTGAGAGTGAAAGTAACACGAGTCTTATTCATTCTAGGCAAAAGCTAATTCTTTTGACTTGTTGGGCATAGACGATTTGCAATACCAGAAGTATAAGGAATTGATAGTGCAAATATGGCATGACGGTACAGAAGGTTTTGATGTTCCTTGCAATTTTTTCCTCCACATTCTTCATATCTCCATCAATCTAAAAGGAGCGTATCTTTCGAGATACTATTTTTTTCACCGCTTCAAATAAATTAGATGGAGGATAACTATATCGTTCGCAAGTAGCTGGTCATTTCCAAGAGTGAAAGTGATACGAGTCTTATTCATTGCCGAAAAAAAAAAGCTAATTCATTGAACTTATTAGAGAATCAAATCTGTTACACGATAATCGTAAGGAATCGTGCACTTCTTTTATTCTAAAGGCATTTTAAAAGAAGAATGACAATGACAAGGAATTGGAAAGGAAGATTCAATATTATTCTATTTTTATGGATAAGAGATATTATCATTTATTTATTAAAGAAATAATATTTAAATATAAAATCGAAGTATAAGAAAAAGAGAAAAGATTGAATAATTATGAAAAATATAAATAACATAAATTTAAGGATTTCATCTTTTCTTAATAGATGCTATCACATTGGTGTTTAGCACTAATAGAAAAGAGTCACACTCTAACATTCGACAACATTATATAGTCAGCTTTTTCAAATAAATTATAGTTTGAAATCACTAATTAATTTAAGAATATATATAACAAAATATAAGAATATATGTAGATAGTGTATAAGAGGAAATTGTCTTTCCCATCTATTGTTTAAAATATATATAAACCACCCATCAAATAACCCTAAAAAATAACCCTAAAGTGTAAATAATTTATATCTTAGAAAAAATCGTTAGTTATTTTTAATCTACACATAATTGTGTTGATTGGACTGATCAACAGAAGGTATTGGCTTAATTGTCTTCTAGAGGACCACACGATGTATCATAAACTTTTTCAATCATTAAGCCAATCAAAATTAAAACATTATTTGATGACATTTCATGCTTGTTAGAAGTTTTGATAGACAACAACTACTATTCAATGTGGTCATCACATGTTGTACAGGACCACACGATGTATCATAAACTTTTTCAATCATTAAGCGAATTAAAATTAAAACATTATTTGATGACATTTCCTATGAGATTAGGCATGTTAGAGGCTTTGATAGACAACAACTACTATTCAATGTGGTCATCACATGTTACACATTTGAAGGAACTTAGTTTGGCTAATACTTTAGTGAACATGCTCAGTTTAGAGCACTCCCTTATGCACAACATCTTTAAATTTGACCATTGATCAAATACCATGGGAAATCCAATCAAAACTTTAGATAGTGAAATATCAAAACTTTTAGTTCTTGAGGTTTGGAAATGGGAGGGGTAAGCGTTAACATGCTTGGACAGGTAGACAATATTACTAGCTTAAGTGACCGTAACCTCCTTGGGTAAATAGATAACTTTTGGATAAGATGGAAATTAGTGGCACCTCTATAGAAATTTTGAAGTACATATTCATGTTGGCAATTCCTCCAAATCAATTCAATGATCAAAGTCTTTTTTTGCAAGCTTTGCAAACTTTAAGGCTTGCACCTTATCCAATATTGTCATATTTCTCATGCCTTCACATCAGAATACATACAACTTTCCTTACTATCCAATGATATACAATAGTCGTAAAGAGTAGGTGCATGATTCGGATTTTATGAGTAGAACAAAATGAATACAGATTATTAAAATATGTTTAACACAAAATAATAGAGATACAATAAAACTCGTTTCCTATTCAATAAGGAAATAAGATGAAACTGTAAAATCCAGCGAAAAACAAGCTTGTTGGAATGGTGGAGGCTTATCTATGACAAGAGATGTGACAGTTGCAGTCATTCACAAGAAGATGGTTACAATGAGACTCTAAAATCCTTTTACAATAAACAAGAATGTCAAAGACCCAAAAACCTAACCCTAGGAGATGAAGCACCAAAAGTCATGTGGGCCCCATTTGGGTAAGTTAGTACATCAACTTCCTGGGGTCGTAACTTTTGCATACGATCTCCATTTTAGGTGCACGATAGCCCGTTGGAAATGTATAACCGAGAATAAGAATTTTCAACTAGCCCAGGTTAGTGCCTTCATTAGTCACTTGGGCCCCAAATCCCCCAAAAAACTCGTTTAGGGCCTCTAAATGGCCTCGAAAATTTGGAACCTGAAAAACTGTCTAAAAACTGCCAAGGTGGAAAATTGTTTTTTGAGCCAGTGCAATAGGTGGGTGGACATCGATATCCACCTGGATAAATCCTCCCTCCTTAGGAAGCAATGGTCTCCATTGCATTGAGTTCCCCCATCATATGAGGAAATTTCTATTGAATTTGGCCCCGGGTGAGCCACTTGCCTTGGTGTTGGAGCTACCTTGCTTTGACGACTCGATAAAGATGGATCCTTTGTTGTTGAGTGCCCTTTATCTGTGTGTCCACAACCTTATCATTGGATATCTGTTGCATGCAGTCAGGGTTGATCTTTGTTGGTGTCAACTGCTTTGTTATCTCTGAGGTGTCTAATAATGGTGTGAAATATGTCTGAAGGAGAGCCATGTTGAAGACTGGATGCAGACCAAGGAAGGGGGGAATCTTGAGCTCAAAATCATTATCACCAAAAAACTTGGTGATGGTGTACGACCCATAATGGAGTGGGTGAAGATTCCAATGGGGCCCTGTAAGACATTCTTTATGCAAATGCAACCAAACTTTGTCACCCACCTGAAACTTATGTGACACCCGATGTTGATCATTGCATTGTTTGTAGTTGGCGTTAGACTTCTGTAGAATATCCTGAACCTATTGGCAGATGTGCTGGATCTATTGAATGAACTACGTGGAATTTTTAGCTTCTGGTAGAGTAGGGGATCAGTCGTTCGAGGTGGTCGCTAGGGTTAGTGAAACATCCATGGGGCCCAATGGTTGGAATACCAACCCCACCTGAAAGGGGTTGTGGCTAGTTGAGTTATGCAGGGCTTAGTTGTAGCTATGTCAGACATAGGGAAGACTCTCATCCCATGTGCGGGGGTGTTTTGAATTATACATGCACATGATATGTATGACCATATGATTCACGACCTCAGTTTGGCCATCTATCTGGGGGTGAAAGGAAATGGATTTGGTGAGCTTGGTATCCAACAGTGACCAGAGGCTCAACCAGAATGAGCTGAGGAATTGACTGTCATGTTCTAAGATAATGGTTTGTGGGATCCCAAAATGTACCCATACTCGTTCAAAGAAGAGATTGGTAGTGGCTTCTGCTGTGATGTTCTTTTTGCAGGCGACTAGAATCGCCATCCTGGAATAGCGATCAACAACCACAAAAACATAATCATTTCCCCTCTTGGTGGATGGGAGGCCCGACATGTAGTCCATTTAGATGGATTCCCATGGCCTTTTAGGAGTAGGAAGAGGGTTGTATAAGCCCTATTTCTTAGTGGTCAATTTGGAAATAGCATAGACGGTGCAAGACCTAATATACTTTCCAACATACTGTCGAAGTTTGATCCAGTAGAAATGTTTATGCAACACTGCCATTGTCTTTTCGACACCAAAGTGTCCTGCCACCCAACTATACTCATCTTCCCAAATCAACTTCATGTTCTTTCTTGATGGAATGTAGACATGGCCCAGATGACACAACATCCCATCCTGAATATGGAAAGTAGTGACCACTGAGTTGGTTCCCAACATTTGGTAGGTGTTGGAGAAGTCAGGGTTTGTCTCGTAGAGGTGGGGCCATCCGAAGGTCTCGTGATCACAAGAGTCTAGCATCGTGGTGAGTGCCACGACTGGAGGTCGGCTGAGCCAGTCAACAACTTGGTTGGTACTTCCTGTTTTATACTTGATGTTGAGGTGGAACTATTGTAAGTATGTTGACCACTTCTGATGGTGGTCATTCTGCAATTTTCCTTGGGTCTGCATGAACTGTAGTAGTTGTCTCCTTCCCAAGAATGCGATGTCTCCACTAGCGGTCGGCTTGCACAATGGATTAAATTTCTTTGTCATAAGTAGGGTACTTACAGACAACATATGATAGTGTCTCACTATGATATGCCACGTGGTGGTCATTTTCAGTGAGAATGGTGCCCACAACATAGTCTGAAGCATTTGTCTCGATCTCAAATGGATGTTGCATGTCCAGTAATGAAAGTACCAGGGATGAGCACAAATGCTTCTTCAATTCATCGAAGGATTTTTGTTGGTACAAACGCCACACAATTTTTTCCTTTTTGCCACCCCCGGTTACTTCGCTGAGGGCCCATGCGATATGAGATAATCCTAGCACGAACCTGCGATAGAAATTGGTGGGGCCCAAGAACCTCCAAAGTTCAGTGAGTGTGGTTGGGGCTGGCCAATCATGGATGACCTGGATCTTGGCTGGATCCACATGCACACCATGTTGATCAACGATGTAGCCTAAGTAATGTACTATGTCCATGCCAAAGGATCAAATTTCCAAAGTTTCATATGGTTTGTGTTGCCGCGGGGTGTGTAGCACCTGCTGAATATGTTGCAAGTGTTCCACCCAAGTATTGTTATAGATGAGGATGTCATCCAGATACACCACTACAAAATTATTGGTGGAAGGTCATAGGATATTGTCCATCATCCTCATAAAAGTTGTTGGAGCATTTTTCAAACCAAAGGGCATGACCAAGCATTCAAAAATACCTTCTTCTGAATTAAAGGTAGTCTTCCATGCATATGTCCATTCTATTGGGACCTAGTGGTAGCCAGCCTCAGATCAATCTTACTGAAGAATTTGGCCCCCGTGAGCTGATCAAGGAGGTCGTCGATTCGGGGAATCGGGTACCGTTTTCGGACTGTGATTTTATTCAGGGTTTGGTAATCAATGTAGAGTCTCCATGTCTTGTCTTTCTTCTGCACCATCATGATTGGGCTCCCACAAGGCGATGAGTTGGGACAAATGTGCCCCTTGTGAAGCAGTTCTTGGATCTGCCTCTTGATCTCCTCGTTTTATAATAGAGAGCGGTGGTAGACTGGCCCATTGGGTAGTGATGTGCTTGGGGTTAGATCGATGGGATGCTTGACTTGGAAGTGCAGAGGTACCTTGATAGGAGAGGAGAAGATATCTAAGTATTCTTACATGAACTTATCCACTTGCTTCAATTGTCTGGAGAGATCGGTTGTGGAGGCCCTCGATGTGGTTGAAATCTTTCACTCACTCTGAGAGCTAATCACAAAGAAGACAAATTTCCCAGTTTGAGATATGACCTTCCTACATTGCTTGCCAGAGATCAAGGAAATAAAACTAGGAGGGACTCCCTTGGGTATCCTCTACAATTTCTTGTTCAAATTAATAATAACACTACGATGCCTAGACTCATATACATCATGACATTTACATAAATAAGGTTGGCCCAAAAGAACATTACACACTTCAAGAGGAGAAACACCACACAATACGTTGTCTTTGAAGGGCTTGATGTCATACGAGAGTCAACACTGTTGGCTGACGTGGAGATCGCTTCCTTGGCAGAGCCATCCAATGCTGTAGGGTTGTTGGTGCAGTTTTGTCGGCAGAGCCAACCGCTTGATGACCTCTACTGTGATGGGGTTATTCTAGCTACCACTATCAATGATGAAATGTAGTGGGGTTCCTTTTACACACATTTGTGAATGGAAGAGGTGATATACTTCTTCTGGCTCATTTGGTTCACAAGGCTGAAGCTTGGTGGTAGAAACGATGGCACTAGATACCACGTTAATGATTTGTCTTCCCCTTTCTTGTTTTTATGAACCCGCATCTGATTCAGAGGCTCTAACTTCGGCCAGCAGTGACTACTTTGAGTGGTAGTCAACAGTTTCATGCCAAGGGCTCTTATGGAAGTCACACCACTTCACGATATCTTTCTTTGTCTTTCCAGTGTCCTTCTTTCCTTGTGGCTTCAACTGGTTGTCCTGATACTGTCCATATTTTCTCTATCCTTTCTTCTATGGGTTGGGGCTGACCTTTCCTAGCTTTTGCTGTGAGGGTTTCCCAAGCCCAAATTGCCGCATCATTTGTTTGAGATTCTGCTCGATTTTGATGGCATATCGATAGGTCATGCCCAAGGATGAGATGTCCAAAAATTCCATTTCGGTATGAATGTATCTATGTAGAGCACCGTGATACTTGAGCACCTAATTTCACTTTGAGTATTTGATACCCACCTTCGTGCACAAGGTATGGAAGATATTTGTGATCTCTGGCACTGCTTGGTCTCTTTCTTGTCGTAGTGTGGTCCAATTGGTATACAAGTCATCATAACTTCCAACAGGGTAGTATTGTTCCTTAATAGCATCCTTGAATGATTCCCAGGTGGCCGTGACGGTAAATAATGAGGGTTCCTATGTTTCCTTTTACTCACAGAATGTTTCCCACCAATATTTGACATGGGGAACGGCTGTGAGGAGTGAAAAAGTAATATTTTCTCTATTCGAAAAGTTATGGACAGAAAAATGCCCTTCTAGTAGATTCAACCACTTGTCTACAACATCTGTGTCTATCTAACCTTCAAATATAGGAATATTGAAGTTGATTTGTACCTTTAAGGGGGCGACGCCTCTGCTCGAGGAAGATGTGTCGCCTGTTGGTAGCCACCAAAGGATTTGTACGAAACTATCCATCATCTCGTTCCTCTATTGTGTGAGGGATTCCTCAAGAAAATGTTTGAAAGGATCTCTTGTCCTGTCATATTTCTTTTCTCTTTTCATGAGAGGTCACTTGGGCATGTGAGAGATTTTGTCCTCAAGAGAAACAAGCAAGAGACCTAATTCTTTATACCCCGACCTCATTGGGGACATGCATTAAGACGACAAGGAGCATACCTCTTTGATACCACTGATCCAGATTTTATGAGAAAAACGAAATTAATATATATTATTAAAATATGCTTAACACAAAATAACAACGATATAGTAAAATTGGTTTTATTTTCAATAAGGAAATAAGCTGAAACTGTAAAATGCAGAGGAAAACAAGCTTCCTGGAATAATGGCGGCTTATGTCTAAGAAGATATGTGATGGATGCGCTCATTCGCAAGAAGATGGTTACAATGAGTCTGTAAAGGCCTTTTATAATAAACAATAATTTAAAAAACCCTAGACATCCAAAAACATAACCCTAGGAGATGAAGTGCCAAAAGTCATGTGGGCCCCGTTTGGGTAAGTTCATACATCAACTTCCCAAGGTCGTAAATTTTGCATACGATCTTCATTTTAGGTGCACGATAGCCCATTGGAAAGGTATAACCGAGAATAAAAAAAATTTATTGGCCCAAGTCAATCCCTTTGGTAGTCACCTGGGCACCAAATCCCCAAAAAACATCGTTTAGGACCTCAAAACAGCCTCGAAAGTTTGGAACCCGAAAAACTACCAAGGTGGAAAATTGTTTTTCGAGCCAGTGGAATAGGTGGGTGGACATCGATATCCACCTGGAGTTGTGCAATCAAGTGTTCACACACTATTAATATGAGTAAATGAAGAAAACACATGAAGTATTACATTCTTTGAACTATGGTTGTACATGACAACGACCTTCTGTTTTGGCATGGTATGTAGGAAAGATGGAAGGAAATATTGACTTGCAACAAAGAAAAATCCCCTGAAAGGTAAAAATGCATTAAATGATGTGTTGATAAGGTAATCAGTTGAGCTAAACATTGAGTGATCTCTATTCATTAAAATATAACTTGTGAATTAGCAACTTTGATTCATTATTCTCACAAAATAACAATATGAAACCGACATATTATATATATGGGTGGGTGAAAACTAATGATGGTCTCTCATGATGATTTAGTGGAAATGAAAACATGGAAAAACAACAATCTATTAACTTGGAGGTATGATTTGAGGTACTTTCCCAAAGAATTTGAATATGGTCTAAAAAGATGAAATGTAGGAAATTGAATTAGCTTTCCGAATACATAAATTATATTTATAGAATTTGTATATGACTATGTGAAATTATAGTTTTAATAATATTGGTATGTTATTTATCATGAAAAGTAAAATGCATATGTTTCCATTCATTGAAGTGTGTGTGTATCTAAATGATGGAATTTACTTTGAAAATTTTGTAGAGTTATAGAAAACACATCATTCTTGT
>ML777868.1:734448-760652 GCA_009831015.1 Picea engelmannii
TATATATATATATATATATATATATATATATATATATATATATATATATATATATATATATATAATTATTAAAATCATTGCATCCTTGAAATTAAAAGGCCTTGCATTCATGTAGGATATGAGGGTCTTAACATAACCAAACATTTTTCTATTTTTTGAGATTGTAGATCTCGGTCTATACTAATGTAGCTTATAACTTATTTTGAAAATGGTTAAGGAAATAAAAGGTTATAGTGGGAAACAAGATGTATGTATTTTAATATTTTAGTATGTGTCAAGACAAACATATATTAAAACTTGTAA
This sequence comes from Picea engelmannii, assembly GCA_009831015.1. NCBI lineage: Eukaryota > Viridiplantae > Streptophyta > Pinopsida > Pinales > Pinaceae > Picea > Picea engelmannii. The sequence continues at coordinate 734,752 of ML777868.1, forward strand.
ACAATATTAATTCAATATGTGTGTACAAAATATACATAGTCAACTCTATATGTGTGTGTAGTTTCATCGACCATGCATTTGTGTAGCCTATACAAAAATAAAATGAAAATAGAGATATTGAGATGCATTTCGAAAAATGTAGGTTTTTCATGTATTTGCAGCAAAAATGACTAGGTTTGTCACTCCAAACCTAAATATGAGGCAATCAAATAAAAAAACATGTGTTCTAAAGTTTTCACTCCTACTAAAAAAAAATTGAATGAAAGAAACATGCACACACTCTAGAACATGAATTTGTTTTACAGTGCATGTGCACTCATAGAACACACATTCACATGATTTTTTTACTAGTAAATCACAAGATAGGTCTAACAAGAATGCACCAAAGGAATATTGCAGGAATCTAAGGCCATCATCAACATGTTGATCCACCCCACAAAAGACATTTCAATTGTATACATGATATTTTGATGGGGATAGTTAACATTATGAGTTCTTGAACATTGATCATGAGTTTATAGAACTTGGATATGGTAAGGGGAAAAAACCAAAGAGTTAGTCCCTAAAGGAATCATACACGATTATAGGGAAAAGAATGACACATTCAACAACAACAAATGACCTACCGAGGGAATCCATAGGTATATAAGTACCAATATAATGGTTTAGCATTGGTTATGGGTCTCAAGGGATTGCACATGGATAATGGAGGATCCATGAATGTTAGACCCTAAAGGAAGCTTATATCCATCTAGGGCCAAGGATTCCTCAAACAAACATACATGGCCTCTTGTAACACGCCGGGTTTTGAGCCTCATATTAAATAATGTATTTTGTTAATATAGGAAAGGCCATAGTGGCCAAACAATTGAAAGGGGCTAGTGTTGCTAGGAAATGTAGTGTTTTTATCATTATCAATAATAAATACATCACTAGCTACTAGACAGATAAGGAAACGAGTTATAGGGGGATATGATTCCATAAGAGAGGGGTCTTGAGGGGATAAGTATTTATTTTATACTTGTTTGTCCATTTTGTTTTAATGGAGAATAAAAATTACATGAATTTCTTGGGGGGAAGGCCAAGTGGTTCCCGAATTCCAATACATAAACCCATCTTTGGTCTAGGGTGGGGGTTGCTTCTTCCTCACTCACTCACTCACTCATTCACTCACTAACTCAATTGCTTGTTATTAACACCTTTAATTATTGTCTCACTGCATCCATTCTTTCACCCACTTGTCTTTACTCATTCATGTCTTGTCTCGGGAAAGGAAAAAAAAATGTTGGAGAGGAGCCATGGTTTTTTTGGCTGTAGAGATTGTTGGTGTGTTCCAACCATGAATCAAGGCCTGCATGTTTGAGATGATTTGGCCTTTGTTCATTTTTTCTCACAACCGCAAGTCGTAAGAGTCCCATCATGGATATTTTGGACCAACTGCACTGGATCCCTAGAAGGAGATGGACAATCTGAGGGACTACATGGTAGAGAAGGGAGTCCATTCTCTTGGATTGTGCAGGATGGCTAGAATAGAGATGGTGTACTTCAGATTGTTTTGGGTGCTAAATGTCATATGCGAGTGTGAGTGTTGAATGGTTTAGGAAGCCGAGTGACACTATGGAACTATCCTTGTCGATTCATAGCCTTGGCTCGGGCATGACACTGTTGTTGAGACTTGGAACAACAATGTCTATGCTTGGGTGGAACGTCCTTGATCTGCAACCAATTGGTGATTTGTTGCATTAAATATAAGTGCTCTCTATTATGGTTTTATTTGCTTGTGTATTATTTTGTTGTGTATTTACTTATCTATGAAATTTGTATCTATAATATGCATGCTTGCTGGTTATTTTTGTGCATGACATATGTCTCATTTATTTATTTCATAACATGAATCTTGATATATGCATGTGAATGTTGCATGTTTCTTTATTAATTACGAGTTAGATTATAAGTCAAAATAAATCTAAAAGAGGGCTTGAGATGGTGTGGCCAGCCTGTGGGTGGTGGGATACGTTACAGATTGGTATCAAAGCACTAGTTTTCAACACTAAGCCTAGCATGGGATGGAACTATTGGACAAAGAATTATGGTTAAGAAAGAACATGACCTTGGAATCATAAAGCTCAAGAGAGATGGCATTGCAGAATCACGTAGAAGCCAGAACGCCATGCAAATGGAGATCCTTGTAAAGGATCGTAGAATCATGACTGTCCCCTTTTGAATTTGGGAGAGACCACAACCATGGGATAAAGGATTTATGGATCATTAGATTAGAAGGAAGGTGGATGAGGGCCATATGATAAAGGAGAAACTAGAGGTTGGGAAATATTAAGTCACAACCATTAGAAAAATCTTGTCAATATTCAGTCATCAATCGAATCCAAGCGGGGGATGAAAGACTCTAAAAATTTTCTTCTTCAACGATTATGGTAGGCAAGAAAAGCCTCAAATGCCAAAGGCTGAAGTTGCGAATTGTCATTGGTCATCCGATCTGATAAGAGGCTCTGGGGAAATCTCCATCATTGATTGTTGTCATCCAACATTGACCACTTTGTGAAGTTTAAATCTAGGAGAATTGAACCTTTTAGGACCACTGTAATATGGAGTCTCGGAGCGTCAAAGTCCCGAATTTCGCCATCAACCGTTAGATCGAGGGAAGGACTTCGGGAGAAATGATGATCATCATATATAACAATGGTGGAACGTTAGAGAAATTTTTGGACTTTAGAACTTCACCACTTCGGATATTATTGGATGTGTTATAGATCAAATCCCCGAAGTGTTGAAACCGCGAAGTGTAAATCCGCAGTCCATGAAATTACGCAGACCACCAGATATGGAGTAGAGAACGTGGATCATCTATTTTATGGATGATTCATCGTAGGCCATGTGGAAGGGGTGCCATGTGTGGACATGTTTCACCCATATTCAATACCTTTTGGACCCTAAACTATTCATTTTTTAGTGACACGTGGCATGCATGCCATGGGTCCATGTCAGCATGGGTGACGTCAGCATGCCATGTCCTCTCCAGGAGTATGGCCTTCGATGGTGTCCAAGGTCTCTACCAGTGGAAATTTTTTAAGACTAAAGTCACGAATGCATTTATATCATTGATCTAAGATTCCTTTGGGACCTTTCTCTACCATTGGATCAAGAAGTAGGAGGATGGCGTAAGCACTTCGAAAGTTATCACTTCGGGGAAGTGGAACGACTAGGGAGTGGAAAAGTCACGTACTCCTGGAACGTCGAAATACTAGATTGTTTAAGGATCGTCCATCCCTATTCTTGATTAAGTCCTAATCATCTGATTAAACAGTGGAAGGACAGTGTAAATACTTCGACGGTTGTCTCTCAAGGGGAGTTGAGAGACTTGGGAGTGGAAATTTCCTGGAGTGTCGAAGTCCCAAACTGATAAAGGTCATCCATCCCAGCATCTAATTAAGTCATGAATTTTGATCTCATTGAAGCCTTCAGATAGGCGGGACTGTCCAGTCGACATGACATCAATCTCGACTATCTGATCTGCTAAGTGGATTTAATATAAGTTTTCGATGAATTTTAATTCTAGGATAAACCAGAGATTGAAAATGGAGAATAGTTGAAGGTCAAAGTACTGAGGACTTGGTCCCAGTGTCGGTCTCATGAAAAAGTTAAAGGAGGGTCAATTCGAGGCAAAAAAGGATCTGGAAGTGAGTAAGCTCTTGGGAATTTTGTATGAAGAAACTCCTGTGTAGAAGAATACAGAAGCAAGTGCTAAAGAGTGAATAATCCCATGGTTTCAAGTCACGGTCACATGGAAAGTGCTTTGAAGGAAGCGTATGTGCAGAATTTGGATTTTGTACCAGGTAAAGGACAACATGAAAGTTTTATAATATGGATAATGATACTATATTCTTCTTGAATTGAGAAGAAAAAGGACATGTAGCATTTCTTGGAAAAAATAATTCTTATAATATGTGTAGTTCTAACAAAATGGTTGCTTGCAGATTTTGTAGAATTTGGGGCTATGAACATATCAGTTCAATTTAAGAATTCATATTCAAGAAATGGAAGAAGGAGAGCGATATTCCAGCCATGAGAAAGAGGCCAAAGTAAAAATATCATTGTCAGTAATTTAGAGACCTAATCCAATGGACAAAAGGATAGAGGGGAGAAAGAAACATTGATTGAGACTGTGAGAATCCTAAAAATACAAGTGCAGAGTTACAAAGTAGACAATGAGAGAGTGATGAGAGAACAAAATCAGATAAATGCTCAAGTGATGCAATTCTTAAATCAGTTGCAGAGGAAAACAAAGAATGTATGAAACTCAAAACAAGAGGAAGAGGGAAGATTTCATGAAATAAGAGATGACCGCAAAAGAGATGGTTATTCAATAATTTTTAGAGGAACTCATAGATATCACTCACCCCCCTACTCAAGTAGTCTAGAGGTGTCTCTTCTTAGGCAACAAAGAAGGAGACATGAATTTGACAGTTTGCAAGAAGAGTTGAGGAATCTTAAGCCACCATCCTTTGATGGTTAAAGCAGAAGGGAAGATGATGTTGAAGCATGGTTGCTTGGACTTAGGAAGTATTTTCAATTGCATAACTACTCATCAAACTTGTAAGCCAGAATTGCCACATACCATTTACATGGGAAAGTTCCTATGTGGTGGGATTAGTTGAATAAAGTTGAGCATATTAATGATAATAGGATCACTTGGAATAATTTCAAGAAATATTTTCAGAAGGAGTACCTTTCAAAGAACTTCTATGAAAAGAAACTTTAAGAGTTCTTTGAACTTAGGTTGGGCAGGATGACCATGGCAGAGTATGACAATAAATTCATGGGGTTGCTAAAGTATGTAGGGTTTATAAAAGATAAGAAGGTGAAAGTATAGAGGTTTTTGAGTGGATTTCCATCCTTTTATAAAGATAATATTCAATATGATGAAATCAAGACTTTGATTAACACCATTAGGAAGGCTAAGTACCTGTATGATCAAGGATAAGGAAGAGAATCCATGCAGAAATCTTGGAAGGATAAAAAGAAGGAGAAATCTGATCAGAGGAGGAAGGGATTCAAACCTCCTTTTAATAGAAATAGCCCTAATAAAAATCATCAATACCAATATGCTAAGGATGAGTCCAAGAGAGAATACTCCTTAGGAAAAATGGGAAGACCACCGATCCAATGTTGGGGAGGCAAAGAAGATCACTTGTGCAAGGATTTCCCTCACAGAAAGAAAAACTTTAAGACCATGCACCACCTCTAAGAGGATACAACAATGGAAGAGATGGGAATAATTTATGCAGCCTTAGATGATCGAAAATCAGAGTACCAATCCAATATGATCGAGGTGAAAGGTAATATCATTAATCAGTCTATTTCTATTTTAGTTGATTCAAGAGAAATTCATTGTTACATTGATCCTAAAATAGTGGATAGATTACATTTGGATAAAAGTAAGCTTGCAAAATCAAGTTTGCTTCAGCTAGCCACTGGAACCAAAAGGAGAATCCATGATATGGTAAGAGGTTGTTCCATAAGTATTAATGGTGTGAATACTAAACAAGATCTAAATGGTATACCATTGGGGTCTTTTGATATTCTAATTGGAATGGATTGGTTGGAAAAGAACTATGCTAGCCTAGATTGTCATAACAAGACATTTACATGTCTCGATGAAGAAGGAAAATAGAGAATTGTGAAAGGAGTTCCAAGACCCATCTCTACAAGGGATATTTCATCCTTGCAGCTGAAGATATGTTTCATAAAAGGATTTCAATTGTATGCAGCCCATGTGGAGGAACCAAAAAATACAAAGGGGCCAAGACTTGAAGAATTTTAGGTACTACAAGAATTTGAAGATCTATTCCAAGAAATAACAGGGTTTCCACCAAAGAGGGAGATATATTTCGCTATTGATTTAGTGTCAGGGTTTTCCCTAATGTCAAAAACAAATTACATAATGAGTACACCAGAATTAAAAGAATTACAAATGCAGTTGGAAGAATTGTTGAAGAAAGGGTACATACATCCAAGTGTTTTACCTTGGGGAGCATCAGTACACTTTGTCAAAAAGAAGGATGGAACTTTGAGGATTTTTATTGACTTTAGACATTTGAATAAATCCATTGTGAAGAACAAGTACCCTCTACCCAAAATCGATGACCTCTTTGATCAACTAAGAGGGGAAAAAATATTTTCAATGATAGACCTGAGATCAAGGTACCATCGGGTAATAATTAAGGAAGAAGACATCAATAAGATGGGCTTTAGAACTAGGTACAAGAATTATGAATTTGTAGTGGTGCCATTTGGATTGTCCAATGCAGCAGTTGTCTTTATCTTCTTAATGAATGGCATATTCAAAAATTATTTAGATAATTTTGTCATAGTATTCCTGGACGACATACCTGTATATTATAAGTCAAAGGAAGAGCATGAACATCACCTAAAATTGGTATTTCAAGTACTGAGGGAACATTAGCTTTATTCGAAGCTTAGTAAGTGCTATTTTTACTAAGAACAAATCCATTACTTGGGACACATTATTTCAAAAAAAGGTATAGCAGTGGATCCAAAAATGATTGAATCCATCATAGGATGGCCATCACCCAGGAATGTTTCAGAAGTCATATCTTTTAAGGGATTATTTGATTACTAAAAAATATTTATAGAAGGGTTGTATAATGTTTCTCATCCCATCACGTCTTTGCAAAATAAGGGAATTAAATTTGAATGGCATCTGAGTGTGAAGAGAACTTTAATTTGTTGAAATAATTACTTAGTAGTGCACTTGTTTTAAAGATTGTTGACCCAAATGAAAGTTTTGTGTATAGACGCATGCGAGGAAGGACATGGTGGAGTCCTCACTCAAAATGGACATGTCATTGGTTATGAGTCCAGGAAGCTTAAATAACATGAGAGGAATTATGCCACACATGACTTGGAACTTGATGTCATTGTTCACGCTTTGAATATGTGGAGCAATTATCTCATGAGGAAGATATTTTAATCGAGAACAAACCACAATGGTATGAAATATATTTTTGAAAAACCAACTTTGCATGTGAGGAAGATGAGATTGATGGAATTTTTAAGTGAATACGATTTTGACATCAAGCATATCAAAGGAAAATAAAATAAAATTGTCAATGCACTTAGTAGAAGAGTACATCTCATGCATGTTACAACTTAGTATGCATCAATCAGATTTAAAGAGAATAATTTTAGATGTTGTTATCACAAATGAAAATTACCTATAGGTAAAGGAAATCTTACAACAAGAAAATGTACAACAAAAAATTAAAGAATATGAGATGAAGGAATATGGATTACTTATGCATAAAAATATAATTTATGTCCCTAATTTCGGAGAACATAGGAATTTGGTATTAAAAGAAATGCATAATGTTCCATATGCCAAACATCTTGGTTGCCAAAAAAAAATTATAGCAGCAAGAAGCCAATTCTTTTGGCAAGGAATGAATAAATATGTTGTCGATTACATTTCCATATGTATGGAATCTCAGAGAGTGAAGGTTCAACATAGGCACCCAATGGATTTGCTACAACCCTTACCAATTCCAGAAAAGAAATGGGAAGTAGTAACCATTGATTTTATAACCAAATTGGCCAAGACAACAAGACAATATGATTCAATCATGGTAGTGGTTTATAAGTTGACAAAGGTTGTTCATTTTGTTCCTATAAAAATGAATCATAGAACAATTAATATTGCATAAATTTATACGAGGGAGATTTCTAGGTTGCATGGGATACCTAAGACAATTGTCTTAGATAGAGACACAAAGTTTACTTCAAATTTCTGGAGGGGATTGTTTAAAGGATTTGGTACAAATCTGAAATTTAGAACATCATACCATCCACATTCATATGGGAAGATTGAGAGAGTCAACCAAGTAATTGAATACATGTTGAGAGTGTATGTGATGGATAATCCATCTAAGTGGGAAGATTACTTGCACTTGGTTGAGTTTTCCTATAATAATCGGTATCAAGATTCATTCGAAATGATCACATTTGAAGATTTGTATGGTAGGAAATTCAATACTCCAGTGAGTTGGGACAAACCAATAGATAGAGTGGTACTTGGGCCATAATTTCTCAAGGATATGGAAGACCAGATGATTAGAATTAAGTAGAATTTAAAGGCAGCTCAAGATAGACATGACATTTATGCATATAATAATAGGAAATTTAAAGAATTTAAAGTGGGGGAGTATGTGATTTTAAAAGTGAAGCCCAAGAAGAGCTCCTTGAAGTTGGGTAGTTGTACAAAGCTAGTAGCTAGATTATGTGGTTCCTTTGAGATATTGGACAAAATAGGGCCAGTTGCATACATGCTTTCATTTCCTGCTTCCATGAATGTGCATAATGTATTTCATGTCTCTTTTCTTAAAAAATATGTATGTGATCCTAACCGTGTTATTGATTGGCATTTGATTCAGGTAGAGACAGAGGGAGACTTTCAAGTCCAACTAATGTGAATGAAGGATAGAAAAGTCAAAATGCTCTGGAATCGATTTATAGAGATGGAAAAAGTCCATTGGACCTGCTACGGTCCTTAATATGCTACTTGGGAGCATGAAGATGTCATGCGGGTGGAGTTCCTGCAACTTTTTAAATAAATTTTAAGATTTTGATCTCTATTTTGTATATGCACTGAGGACAGTGAAACAATAAGGGGGAGGTTATGTAACACCCTAGGTTTTGAGCCACATATTAAATAATGTATTTATTAATCTAGGAAAGGCTAGAGTGGCCAAATAATTGAAAGAGGCTAGTGTTCCTAGGAAATGTAATGTTTTGATTGTTATCAATAATTAATACATCATTGGATGCTAGACGAACAAGGAAAAGAGTTATAGGGGGCTATTAGTCCACAAGAGAGGGGACTTGAGGGGATACGTATTTATTTTATACTTATTTACCAATTTTGTTTTAATGGAGAATAACAACTACATGAATTTCTTGGGGGGGAGGCCAATTGGTTCCTTAATTCCAATACATAAACCAATATTTGGAATGGGGTGGGGGTTTCTATTTCTTCACTCATTCACTTACTCATTCAATTGCTCATTGTTCACACCTTTCGTTCTTTTCTCAGTCCATTCATTCTTTAACCAACTCGTCTTTACTCATTCATGTCTTGGCTTGGGAAAGGAAAATGAATTGTTGGAGAGGAGCCACGGTTTTGTTGGTTGTAGAGACTATTGGTTTATTCCATCCATGAATCAAGGCCTACATGTCTGATATTATTTGGCATGTGTTCAATTTTTCTCATAGCTGCGAGTCCTGAGAGTCCTAGCAAGGAGATTTTGGACCAACTACATTGGAGCTATAGAAGGAGATGGACAACCTAAGGGACTGTGTGGAATAGAAGAGGGTCCATTCTCTTATGTTGTGTAGGTTGGGCAGAAGAGAGACAGTGTTCTTTGGATTGTTGTGAGAGTCGAAAGGCCTTTGAGATCGTGAGTGTTGAATGGTTTGGGAATACAAGTGACACTCTAGAACCATCCTTGTGGATTCATAGCCCTGGCTTGGGGGTGACATTGTTGTTGAGACATGGAACAAAAATGTCTATGGTTGGGTGGAACATCCTTGGTCTATATCCAGTTGGTGATTCATTGCATTAAACATGAGTTCTCTCTATTATGGTTTTATTTTATTGTGTATTATCCCATTGTGTATTTACATATCTATGAAATTCATATCTGTAATGTGCATGTTTTCTTGTTATTGTTGTGCATGACATATGTCTCATTTATTTATGTCATAACATGAATATTGATCTATGGATGTGAATACTTCATGATTATTTATTAATTATGAGTTAGATTAGAAGTCAAAAGAAGTCCAGAAGAGGGCTTTAGGTGGCGTACCCGACTTGTGGGTGGCGGGGTACATTACACCTTATGAGGGTATTATTGGACTATTATTATGGATTCCAGTGCCACTCAATGGATTTTTGTAGTAAGTGTGTGCCTTAGGTCCTTGGAAATGATCTAGGGAATAATTCCACACCTTAGGTCCCAAACAAAACTTTTAGGCATCTATAGCCACAAGCAATGCTTCAAACCACTACATATTACCTCTTGAAGGCATCCTTGGACTATGAGAATGATGTTAGTGCCATTACAAGTTTTTAATCATTATATATGGGTATCAAGGTCTTGATACGGTTGGTGGGGGAACCTAATATTTAGCTAAAGTAAGTTTGTATCCCCAATCCCATCCACTCTTTAGACCCTACCTCTACCTGCATCCCCATATGTATTTAGGCCACTAATAGCCTCTTCCATTAGGCCCTTTCCTCTACCATAACCATCTTCATGCCAAGGCCATATGGCCATCCTTGGAATCTCATCACCTCTACCTCTATACCATATTCCCTAGAGAGCTATTCCTTCAGTATCCCCTCTTCCTTAGGGCCCTATTCCTTCCCCTAATCACCTTTGCACCATTTACCCTTATGTTTGGCCCCCTTCACCCTATATTGACCCACATTCCCTCGAACCATAGACTTATCTCCTAGCCAATCATCTATAATTATAGCCCCAACCAAAACCCTTGGAATTTAATTACCTAAACCATATTACCCCTAATATTATATCCTTTAACAATGGATCCCAAATCCCCTTTACCTTTTCCATGTAGTCCCCACCAGCCTCTCTACAACCCCCTCTTCCCTTGGAACCTCACCTCCCAAATAGTCCCCCAATATTAGTCCATTGACACCCATTTCTTGGACCATAGATTGATTTTTACATGGTCCCCATATCTACCCAACACTTAGATCCCTTTACCCTTGGGATAGTTTCCTCCTACATACATGGGGCCCTATACCCTATTCCCCTAAGACCCAATGACCCACACTTTATCCTCGGGATTAAATCATATGGCACTCATTAAATCCTCGACACATGGGCTCCTACCTCTACCATTAGGAAATTTTTCCCCTGCCCACTCATGACTCTTATTCATTGGGCCCAATCTTGTGCCCTTAGGCCCAATACACCTTCCCATGACTCCCTTCCGTTGCTTCCTCCCAACTTGTACCCTTATACCACTTCCCCATTCACCCCCTATCTCCATCAAACCACTATCCCTTTATACCCCTCTATTCCAACATCATCTTAGACCCCATCCCCATATAACATTGGCCCCCTACCTATGCTTTACTTCCATTACCATCTGTGCCTAGGTCCCTGCATCCACTTGGGCCTCTAAGTACCTCTAAATAGTATCCCTCTAGGCATAGGTCTTTTCCTCTAACTACCTCTTGTTATCGGACTAATCGGTAGGTGCGGACACTAACAGATCTCCCTAGATCCACCTGGATCTAGAACAAAACAGGACAGGACATGACTCTTTCCCTAAGTTTTGACCATTGAATTAGCTAGTAGGAAGGAACAAGTAACATACATTTATATCGCTTCCTAGGGTCTCTGTTTCTCCCGCTTCACTTCGATGCTCTCATGAGGTCAAGGCCAAGACAACACAAACCAGCCAAAGTAAAGATAGCAAAATATATTCAACTGTCAACTTATGTGTATGATCAAGGAATTACACAATAAAATGAGAATAGATTTATGGGAAATGGACATGCCACTGTATCATATTGATTGAAAGTAAAGATTACAACCTAATTTCCTTTATGTCACAAGATTCCTTTCGATGGCTCTTGGCTCCAACACACACACTTGCTCAATCCTTGTATGAAGAAGATCAAATCCTCTTGATAGACTTGCTAGAGTTTCCAAGCTCCTGTTCAAGCTAAGTCCTTCACACAATTCTTTCACCAATTCTCCAATGAATCTTGCTTAACCTTTTCCATGAGAATTCCATCAATATATAGGAGAGAATGAGATGGTTACTTAGATAAGAATGATCCCACAATATCAGGGAATCCAGTACAAGGATAACCATTCGAATGCCAACCCATTCTTCTAGAAGATTCCCTTCTAGAAACATCGAGAATTCATCGTTTTACATGATTTAGAGAAGGTTCACACCCTAGCTATGTTAAACAGTGTGAGAAGTTTGCACCGCAGTTTAAGGAAGCCTATGAGAATCAGGAATTCTCACACCCTGGGATACTAGAAACCTGCGAACTCTCTTCAAAACTGAGTTTTCTGGGAAGAGATGAATATAACTTTTCTCAGGAGAAAGTTCTTATGAGGAGCCTGAGTACACCATCATCAATACACCATCATGATGACCAAAATCATGGGTAATAGAATGGCCCCCAAAGTATGAGGCCGAAACCAGTGACAACCGAAAGACTTTGTAAGCTGCATATGTGTGTCGAAAACCAGGAGCACACCTAATCGGAAACCTGCAAACACCCAAGCATCTGCAGAATATGATATATATCAATTCTGAGGTAGGCATTCCCATACTCAGATCATAGATGGATGAAAATTGTAGACATGGGTCATGGCCACCAATCATACACTATGGATCCATGCCGTCAAAATATATCATAGTCACCAGGAATACACTGTGGATCTATGCGAGAAATTTCAAATTAAGACGACGTAGCCACAAGACATACACAGTGGATCTATGTGTCGCAAATTATACATACTCCATCGCAACCTGGACAAAGACATGATATCCAGGGTCTTCAATCTCGTCACCCAAAAATATGAATCTAACCATGTGATTACATGTGTTGAAGTCAAACATGGCAGAAACCACTTGATTACCGGTCATTGATGAAACTGTTAACAAGTGCGAGGGAAATCACCATTGATGTCAATGACTCCCAAGGTACTCTAGTACAATCCATCGAGTGTGAATGAGTGAGTTGAAGTCGAACATCTGATGAAATCTTTCGATCAGGGGTCAATGATGTAAACCCACTGTCGAAAGCGAGGAAACCTGCCATTGAGGCATGCAAGCTCCAAGGTACCAACGAATTTCTAAGTCTTGATTTCGGATATTGAGCTGAAGTCGATGGAACAAAACTCGTCACAGGAGGGCCTTGATGTATCCCCCATCAATGACATGAAATGAGTAGCAGATTTTGAAGGTGAAACAGAGTATGATGTAAATTGAACTAGACACAGGGAAGGTCGACACGGAGAGAGTGGACAACTGCATATGGCTGACTCAATAGAGGTTTCAGATGGACTTATCTTGAACATATGAATGACACGACCAATGATTTGGCAGCATTGACTCAAAGACGACATAGGGAATGACCTTGTAGCAAATCGAACGAGAGACAAATGGATTTCCCAAACCGACTTCAAATATAATGAATGGTGGGTGTCATGTTGAAGAGCGACACTTACTGCCAATCAATACGAAGATGATAACATATCCCTTTCCCAAATTTTCGCCCACCATTTCTGGCGAGTACCTCTTTATTTTTACGCAAGCTTGAGGAGGATAACATATGCTTGTTGATATAAGCTTATCCTTCGGATAAGTCCTTCGGAGTATGTTTAACAAACCCTAAGAAGGAGTGGTTCGGTCCCATTATGGGTCTATCGATGCTTGTTTAACAAGTCCAAAGATAGAAAACTCGAAGGTTTTTCATGATTATAGAGTCTGGAAAAACACTTAAAAGAGAACTCTCTCAGTTCCTTTTTCGTAAAATAGTCGAATGAGACCGAAAAAGAGATAAATTATCGCTCACCAGATGCTTTCTCTAGATACTTTATCGAGCGTGAAAATATAAAGGTCGCTCGACTATCTTTTCATGTTTAGGGAGTCTGAAAAGAGCTTAAAGAGGACTCCAGGGGGTTCATTTTTCGTATAACCTTGTTGAGCCCGAAAAAGTGATAAAAGTATGCTCGATCACATTCTCATGTATTTTCGAGCGCGAGAACGGACAAAGACCATGCTCGAGGTTTTATAAAAAAAACTATAAAGACAATCAAAACATGGATGAAAAAAAAAAATTATGTTTGCATCCCTGTATATAAATATCGAAGTCATTACGCCTGCTAAAGTTACACTCAAAAGGACATTAGGGATTAGGGTTTAATAGATAAATAATCATAAAAAACCAAATAACATGGTAAAAGTAAATATAAAGGAGTAAAACTCTTTTTACCATATCATTTTCACTTTTCCACTATTTGAGCTCAAAAACCCCTCTTTTACCCTCGAAGTTCGGCGTCAGATTGCGGGAGTTACGAGCATCCATTCGGTGAGCCATCAACGACAGTGAGGTAGGCTCTTTGTCTTCTACTCTTTCATGGTTTAATTTTCCATTTTCATTTGTTAAAATTCATTTTTTGAGTTGACTTTATGATCCCTACTTGCGCTCAGCCATTCTCACAGGTGGGCTACACGAGACCTCCGAGAATGGGTGATTCTCGCAGGTGAGCCCACAGTAGCATGCGAGGTTCTCGCACTGTGCCCAAAGGGAACCTGCAAGAACCGCAAAGCACAATTTTTTTTTTAAGATTTACTCAATGAAAGAGAACCAATTCATGAATAGAGTTGCTAATCCTCTTTTTGTGCTTCTTATGCAGGTAATTGGCCATCAAAATGGTTCTTGAATTGCATGAAAGGGAGCACAAAGAAGACAATGCTATTGCCGGAAATCATCCACCCACTATTGTTGCTTTAAGAAATTGTGGCCTTCTGAAGTACTTTCGTATCTCGGGCATGAGGGCCCAAATCAGATTATTAGAGTACCTTGTGCATATGTGGGATCCCGATTAGCAGGTATTTCATGTGGGGGTCCACACACTGTCCTTAGATATTGAGGACATTTACTTCTTGACTGGACTGTCACAACGGGGGTACCATGTGATCCTGACTGGTAGCAGAGGTGGTGGGATGCTCATGAATGAGTACTGTCGTTTACACTGTGTTCCCGAGGCAGAGAGGAAGAAAGGAGAAGTAGCTATTTGGGGGGTATGCGATTTGACCCTCCGTACTATCTTGTTCACCATAGCTCGTATGGCTGGGATTTCCGCTCCTCACATGGCGCTACAGAGTTACTTCCAGTATGCCATAGAGTGTATTGAACCTCGAGTTTTCAACTCGACAGATGTAGTGCTTCGTAGTATGGAAAAGTAGTTGACCAAATGCAGACGAGGCAACTTGAACCAATTCGGGTATGGATCTTTGTTAGTGTCCTTCTTCCTTGAGAGGGTTCCATTACTGAGACTGCAGGTTGAGTGGAATTTACCGGCTCCCAGGGATCCAAGAATGCTGAGATGGTGTCGGCTCATGGCCCGACATGTAGCTGGACCAATCATCAAGTATGATGATACCTTCTTCGACTGGCTTCGACCACAGATGTTGATGGTCGACGACTATGCTTATGTCGGATTGGATTTCCGAGGAGATCCGGACTTTGTACTGCCAGAGGATGCTTAGTGGGGGAAACTTGGTAAGAAGTACACAATTTTTTTCCTTTTAAATGTTTTTGTGAATTTTATCATATTCAAATGTTTTTTGTTTTATATGTTCGTCCAAAGACTAAATACAAAATTAATTTTTTGATGACATGGATGTTGGACCTTACCGACCTCCTGGTACTTCTCCCATTCAGCGACGAGGAGGGGTAGCACCGACGCCACAATACGATGAGGATTATCAAATAGTGGAACAAAACCTAGAGGGCTTGACAACAGATATTCTAGACATGCCTCTTGGAGAGGTTCCACGACGTGGTCAGCGTCATATAGTAGGAGTGTCAGATTCCATGAGTCGACTTCTCCGTAGAGTTTCTCGGGCAGTCGTGTGTTACCGTGAACGTCATCCATGGCGTCACTTTGTAGAAGCTATGAGCTTCATATTTTGACATTTTCCAATCAAGTTTACAATCAATCAACTGGCTCTTAGCTCAAATGGATATTTTCTCTGGGTATAATCAAATCAACATTGTTCTCGAGGATCAACATAAGACTACTTTTATTTGTCCTTGGGGTACTTTTGCCTATCAGAAACTTCTTTTCGGTCTCAAGAACGCTGGCGCAAATTTTCAACGCACTATGTCTTATGCTTTCCATGATATCAAGCACATTGTTCAACCATATTTGGATGATTTATCCACTCGCTCAATGCACCAAGTTGATCACCCAAAACACCTCCGAGCCATTTTCGTGTGCTGTCGGTTCTACTATATATGTTTGAATCCTCATAAGTGTGTTTTCTGTGTGGAATCCGGCCACCTTCTAGGTTTTATCATTTCGCGTCAAGGGATCTAGGTGGATACTTTAAAGGTTGAGGCGATCCTTAATCTCCCTCCTCCTTCTACACTTCGCCAATTGCAAAGTTTGCAGGGGAAAGCAAACTTTCTTCATCGTTTTATCCCAAATTACGCCGAGATAACTCGTGAATTTACGCGGCTATTAAAAAAGGGTTCAGAGTTCGTCTGGGATACCATTTCCAACAATGATTTCGAGGCTTTGAAATTGTCCCTAACGCGTGCTCTACTTCTCTTTCCCCCCGATTATAGTCATGATTATTTCCTTTATCTTGTTGCCTCAGATTACGCCATTGGTATGGTTCTCCTCCAAGAGGATGATGCTAACGACGAACATGTTATTTACTACTTGAGTCGAAGTCTAACACCTACTGAAATCAAGTATTTAGATGTCGAAAAACTAGCCTTGTCTATCGTTCAATCCATCCAATGCTTCCGGCACTATATCCTCTCGCGCAAGACTACAGTGATTTTTCACTGCAACCCTATCCAATACATTCTTACTCATCAATTGCTAGGGGGAAAATACTCCAAATGGATTGTGATTCTCCAGGAGTTTGACTTGGAATTCGAATGTGCCAAGTCTAAGAAGTCCTTAGTTTTTGCTGAGTTGATATGCGATTTTCCCCATTCTGAAATGGAAACAGTAGAAGCTGATTCATGACCTGATGAATCTCTTTTCCTTATTAGCACAGATGATATTTGGTATGGTGATATCATTATATATCTCCAAACCCAGACTTTCCAGCCAACTTTGTCTAGTATTGACTGTCGTCGCATACGCTACCAAGCCCGTCAATATATTATCCTCGGGGATACTCTTTATCGTTGGGGGATTGACTCTGTTTTTCGACGTTGCCTAATGTTCGACGAAGCCAAGAAAGCTCTGAATGACTGCCATTCTGGAGCATGTGGTGGTCATATGTCTGGGCATGCTACTGCCCTGAAAATATTATGAGTAGGGTATTTTTGGCCTTCTTTATTTAACGACTGCATAATCGCCGTAAAAAAATGCCATGCTTGCCAGACCTATAATCAGAAGATACGGTCACATCCCGCTCCTCTTCACCCTATGGTCTCAGTTGGTCCCTTTGTGAAATGGGGCATCGATTTCATGACATGTCACCCTCACTTGGTTCGGGGGGCATGGTTACACTATTGTAGCCGTTGATTACTTTACGAAATGGGTCGAGGCAATGTCGACATTTGACAACATTGGAAAGACCGCAACATTATTCATTTTTAATCACGTCATAGCTCGTTTTGGTGTTCCCCAAGCTATCGTCACTGATCACGGTAGCCACTTTAGAAACTTCATGATGTCCGAACTTACTGAAAAGTTGGGTCTTCTCCATGATAACTCAACGCCCTATTACCCACAAGCCAATGGCGAGGTCGAAGCAATTAACAAAGTTCTCATAACTATGCTCCGACGAATGATAGGGATTCACAAAACAAGTTGGCACACAATGTTGTTTTCGGCATTGTGGGCTTACCGGACATCTGTCAAATCTTCTACTAGGTTTACACCTTTCCAGTTCGTTTATGGTTTGGAAGCTATTCTCCCGATTGAATGCGAGATACCCTCTTTAAAACTAGTTGTTGAACTCCTACCAAACACTTCTGTTGAGGAAGAACGTCTATTGTATCTTATGCGATTAGACGAAACTCGACACGATTCTACCCTAGTTATAGAAGCTCAAAAGAAACATGTCAAGGCCCAATATGACAAACATGTCAAGCCTCACATTTTCTTCGAAGGAGATCTCGTTCTCCTCTATGATCAAGATCGAGATATGCTAGGAGCTAGAAAATTCGAAGCCATGTGGTGAGGTCATTATATCGTTCGACGAGTTTTGGAAAAAGGAGCTTATGAGTTAGTAGATTACGATGGTATCCCTTTGACTGATCCCAGGAATGGGTTGTACTTGAAGAAGTACTATGCATAAAATCATTTGTGCATGAGTACTTATATTTTTATTGTATCATACTTCTTGTGTGTTAATGTAGCTTGTTTTTGTCGTTATCTGGTCTTTGGCCTTATGTGACGTTGTGTTTGATTTCCAGATGTCAGAGTCTTCGCTACCCTATATTGGCTTCACTGATGGCGCTAACCATAGTACTCAGAACCTTGCTTCCGCTGCATGGGCAATTTACGCCCCTACAAACGAACTTGTCTCCTTACGAGGTGTGTGCCTCGGTCGTGCAACCAACAACATTGCAGAGTATAGCGTTGTTATTGAATTATTGGTTGATGTTATCTCCCTCGGAATTCGTCATTTGGTTGTGTGAATCGATTCGCAGCTTATAGTACTACAGTTAAGTAATGTCTATACTATTCGAAGTCCTACTTTGTTATGGGTGTATTTGCAAATTCACCTCTTGGAACATTATTTTGATTACATTGCATATCAACATATTCCTAGATGTCTAAATACATTAACAAATGCATTGGCTAACTATGTATTAGACAAACATTTGGATCATTTATAAATCAATCACATCAATTTTTAACACAATACAAGGTAAACCGATAGAATCAGTTTGTATATATAACGATCAAAAGAGTTTTTGACAAAAAGTTTGCAATCAATCAATTGTCTCTTCATCTTGGACAATAGTGAGGTGCACCAATCGTAAAAAGTGGGTATCAAACATTCCACAACATATAACATGAGTGACCTTGATGCATGCAATGAGGTCGATATGTGTGTGAGTACTAGGATGACGATTTTCAGACTCAGGTTCTCAATCTCCCTAATAGGCAATAAGATCCCTAATTTATCTATACCTACAATGTAGTGGTCGTGATGTACTCCTCAATAGTCCTCCAACCTCCATCCCTTGAGGCTTTGATATTCACCACCTCACCTTGGCGAGACAACCTTATGAAGTAGGTATTTCCCACTTCAATCCTCAATAGTTTTCCATCAAGTTTGAATGTTCCAGTCTCTGGATCCCAATAGTTTATCAGTATTTGGAACAACCTCACTTGGGCCCTCATGCCTTTTATGGCCTAAAATTTATAGAGCCCAAATTTTGGCAAATATTGTTCAACCCTGACATCTCTTTTTGCTACAACAACAAACTCTTCATGCTCCCCTTCCCTCCATTCAATCACGATCATGCAAAGGAAACACAAAATTTTTAGTTAGTCTCATCAAAAAAATTCCTCAAAGAGTTGTACACATTCTACCCTTATAACAGCCGTGTATAGAGCTTCATATACGTGGGCATTCTTCCCATGCACTTCGCCTTGTGTATGAACTACAACCTACATACACCCTAGTTTCTAATTTACAATGTCTAATACTAAAAACTTGTGCACTAAAACTAAAAATTAAACCATAGAATTGGAAGAGGATAGGATGGGAACTTACTACGGTTTCCAATTCGTCAATTGTAGATCCGAGAGTCATCGATGAAATATTGTGAGTAAAATGGCCTAAAATACATTATGTGGGTGAAAAAACTCAAATGATATGGTAAATTCCATGTTTTTTACTATTTGTAAAAAAATTTCATCCACTTCATAAAGTTTTTTACCCTATCTTTCATATTTTTGAAAGCAAATGAATTAATCTAGTAGTAGAAGACCTGGTTTGAAGTGGTTTTTTCCAGGGTTTCATGTATTTCCAACACTCTTCATCTCGTTCGGGCATGCAACAAGTATTTTCCATTGTTGGCATATAGGGTAGGTTTTAACCCTTCTTTACATTTTTGCATCATCTTATGACCATGATTCATATGCCCTGGGTACGAACCCAATTGGTAGATACATGGAACCTTCTTGCTCCTACTAAAAGTATCTCTATTAAGCCCTAGAGACTTACCAAACATGGGTACCCTAGTTAGAATGATTTCATCATTTGGTGCCCATGCATAAATTACTACTCCATAGTTCTGAGAGTCCCTTATAGTCAAGATATGGCGTTGCGTTTGGACCTCATTGAACTTACTCAATCTAATTCTAACCATGTTGACATAAGATTGTAGACCTTAGTTGAAAAGGAGGATGTGACCTGGACCGAGGCTCTTTGAATAACCCAAATTGTTTGGGATAACCACTCCTTACATGTTTATAAGCTTCATTGGCCTTCATATATTTCCCTCTTGGGAAGATGGCGAACATAGAAAATCCTATGTTAAAAGACTATCATGACCTATGCGTCCTAATATAAATAAATATTTGTAGTTTACAAGACAATCAATATAGTACAAGAATGAGAGGTGTAATAATATACAATGTGCATCGAGTATAATACAAAAAATAGAAAAAATATAATACAGAAAAAGGTAGAACAGAAACTAAAGTAACTGGCACATGAACACACGAAATTTTTTCTTCAAGAAACGATATGAGAATGGATTTTAATTATAGACAAAATCATAAATTAAATTTAAATATAAATCTCGATACGTAAAATCAAGGAAAGAAAGTTGCTCATGGGTAAGATAAATTCTTTGAGACAAGACAAAACAATATATTCTTGTTTTAATATTTTGTATCAAAAGCTATATATTCGAACGGAAAAATAAGTAACACAATCATTTAACTATTTCTTGACCAAAATATACACATAAAACTATAACAATCTGAGTGGTGTAACGAATTCGTTATTCTTATTCATGAAATAGTTCAATCAACAAAAAAAATAAAAATACAACTTCCCACGAACTGCTAGTCATTGCACCAGTTTGTCCATATGATATCACATCGCCTAAACTTCATACATCCTTGAATATAAGTTACAAAGATTCATATATTAAACAATGTTTTGTTCATAATCTTCCTTGAGATATAGATATTCAAAGGAAACATTAGACCATTTATAAATATAGAAGAAACTGAAACAAAGGAAGGACAATGCGGTAATGATACTCTTCATTCACGAATCAAAATCACATAAAAGAAGAGTATTATTTCTGAAAGAAATTCCAGAATACAATCCTAGAAAATTTAAAAGAAACATTCAGTAACTACAGATTTAAAATAACATATAAGTATCGTAAATAGATCGAAGAAGTTTAGATCCAATGTTTGTAGAAAAACATTTTCAAAAAGATAACGCCACAGTTACCAATAAAGTGTTTCCATCATTGTCTCCCACCCCCCTCTTTGTTTTTCTTATACTCTTTAAATACACCAAGAGTTTATGTAAATAGAACAAATACAGTCTCCCAAAATCGAGGGAATCTTTTTCAAAATTAACTCTTAATTCTAAATATATTGTCTTAACAGTTTTCATCTATAACTAACGAGTTTTCCTTTTCGACAGTATACTAAAATAATCCAAAATTTGGCAAATGATTGTAATGAGAGAATCCACTCCATAGTTTGATTCCTTAAGCAATTGTCTCTTTTCCAAATTATCCCTGAAGACCATCAAAGAAAGCCAATTAATAACTAAAATAACCTAAAAATAGAACAACTACAAAATCTTGTAATTGTTCTATAAAAATAAACGAAGAAAGAGAAATTAAAAAACTTCAACCAAATTCATAGCTCACAAGGATCAACATTAGCGAGTAAAATTTCTTACGTATGATGGAATGAAAACATTGGCTCGAGAAGCATTAATAACCATAAGATTTTTCTATGTATCTATGTTCTTCATTTTCTCAATTAAACTTTTATTCTCAACCTCCCATGGTTGATTTTCTAATTCAATCTCCATTATGCTGCACCTAAGAACAATAATGATTGTTTGATATCTCTCCATCCAAAACAATGCATCCAGCCTAAGTTCATTCTTCAACTTACCATCCTCTAAAGTGGATCCTTTATGGTTTTCCTTCAGCTCTTTTTTGGTATTAGGTTTGCGATCATTATTTGTATCACATTCAGGGATAGAAGGTTATTTCTCTAAATCGAAAATAACAAGCTCGGGATGGACAAGGTTCTTCTTCCACCTGTTTCTAGAGAATCGATAAAGTTTTCTCGCAAGATGTTTAGTATTCAACTGATTTCATTTCACTTTATATTCCATGTTATTTACTGTCTCAATGGTGTTACTATCATGTCCTGTAAATTAAGTTCAGGCTCATGCATTGGGTCATTTTTGTTGACTGAATCCCCTAACCTAGTCCTCTTAAAAATGCTGCGAGTAATGTGAGTCGGAATAGGATATGTAGCATCACTTTCAACATTCCCTATAAAGGAATAAGAGATCGTAGGCATCGATTCTTTATGAAGGAAGGACACAAGATATTCTCGGAGGTCAATTTCATATGCAGATTCTGGAGGTTTTTGTAACAGGTTGAAGGTTTTCCTCTACACTTGTCCTCAGAGACTCAACAAATTTATTTATAAGGAGAAAATCCTCCGACTAATCCCTCTATCTTCAATTGAGAAAAAGTATAAAGGGGTAGTTAACATAACCATTGAGGCTATGTGGCTACAACATTTTCTCACTGGGTTGGGAATTCAGTTTCATGGGTCGATCGTCATCTAGTGTGACAACCAGAGAACTCTAAAGTTATGCAGAGATCCAGTTCAGAGGCAGAGGATGAAGCACATTGGGATCCAAATGCACTACATTTGGGACTTAGTACACGAGGGGATCATTAACCTGCAATTATTTCCTTCAACAGAACAAACTACAGACATCTTCACCAAGACCTTCACTGAGCAGAAGTTCCATTGTCTACATAGTCGTCTTGGAGTGAAGGAAATAGTTGCCTAGCAACTTTTAGTTCTTTTTTTTACATACGTTGTACCTTCAAGGGGGGTTTTCCCATGAGTTTTTCCCTCTTTCCTCACTTTATTTTAGTGTACCTTTCCAACATGGCCTCGTTTCCAAGACCCATTCTTTATTTTCACCATAGTCATGTTTAGAGGGGGTATTGGAGTTACTTCACACACACCTAAGATTTTTTTTTTCTTAAGGTTTTTCCTATGTTTATTAGTCATTATTGAGTTTCCTATATTTTAGGAAGAATATTCCTCTAGGGAGAATATTCTCTTCATTTTTCACTTTAGTTTGAACAGTTGAGAGGAGTCTAGATGCTGCATTGGTATTATCACCATGAAAAAGGAGTCTAGATGCTACATTGGTATTGTCACCATGAAAAATTAGGATCATCACCAACTAATACTTATTGTTCTTGCGATAATCACCATACTAGAACATTACTCAAGATTCCTTAATCTCCTCCTCACTTCACTCTATTTTAGTAGTTAACTGAAGATGATAGACTAGTTAACTCAACTAAGTGGTAGTTCACTACTGTAACTTTGCAAGATACCAGATATAATAAATATGCAAAACAAAAATAAAATGCTAGAAATGGCAGAATAACAGTAATATATCCACAGTAATGATATAAGAACAACAATAGAAATAACACTTTGATTCAGAAAGCAATGTTCACAGGCCTCTTTGATGGGGCAACCTCCAATCGAGAAGCGCTATGTTACAATAATCTCCAAGCTAGGGTTTTCATACCCTCGACTCTTATTTATACTAAATATGTCTATCAAGAGAAGCATCTAGAGGAAGATCCTTCTAGAAGCGCGTTGGGTCGCCAAAGTACCATCTTTTTACCAACCTTTCACTTCACTTTCAATTCACTTTCACTTCACTTTTAATCATATTTCGCTTTCTCATACCTTTACATTAAACCATTTTCATGATTACATGGATTTTAGACATATTATTTTCCAATGCATCTATTTTAGTGTTTTTGAGTGAATTTATGATTAAATATTGGAAAAATGACATGTTTACACTTATATATGAAAGTGGGATGAGTTTCATGATGTTTACAGGTGTATTTGAAGACTCCAACCAAGTCAAATTTGACCATCATGTCTCAAATTCGAATTTCCTCTTCAACCCTTTGAAGATTTGATGAAGATTTGGAGATCTACTCAAGTAGCTTGGATGAAGATTAATCATGAAAGAAATATTTGTGAGAGGATTTGTAGAGATATCACTTGATAGGTGTAAGCACGTGGTTGTAACTAAATGAGATATTTGTGGATCTAGGAGAGATTTGTGGAACTAAGTTATCTTAATTTTTTGTATAAATAGGAGTGCCTCTTCCATTTCAAGAAGAGGACTCTTGGAGCATTGTATCCAACTTATGATGGAATAAGAATCAACCTTTATTTTCACATTAGTTTCCATTCTCTAGTTTAGATTTAGAATGCTTTAGTTTATGTGTTACTTTGTTCTTGGGAGAATTGAGCTCACTCCAAATAGATCATAGTAGCATTTTGTTCTTGTTCTAATTCTTTGAATAGGTTTATATGCTTTATTGTTTTTATTAGAATTATTTGATTATCTTGATTGTTGATAGGTTATTTGAAACATTCCGAGAAGACCTCCTGAAAGAGAGCTAGTGTTTTCATGTCTACAACAACTAAGCCTTGTTAAGTGTATTTATTTTCAATGCATGAGTGTTTACTTGATGATCTTGATTGTTGATAGGTCTAAGTCTTATTAAGTGGAATGAAAGAGTTAGGATTTGATTGAATTTTCTTAGATTAGAGTTAGATTCCTACTACTGCATATATTTTGCTGGCATCATCATAAGCTTACGAGCATCCCTAGTTGATAATTAAATGAAAGCAATTTAAGCAATTGAATTGCCCAACATTTTGGCACTGTTGTCGGGGATGGTGCTAAGGGATTAGGCATTAGGAATTTAATTCAGTATGTTTTGTTTTCTTTGGTTTGATTGATGAAAATAAAGGAGCTAACTCATGACGAAATGACAACTTGGTGACAACAAGATCTTAGTAACATGAGGGAGTTCAATTATATGTTTGTTTTTAGTTTTTGTTTCATGTTTGTTTTCATAAAATTTCATTCATTTCCCCATAATTTTCATTTGGTGGTGCAGTAAGAGCCACCTTATTTACTAACCATTTATGCACAAACGATCTAGAATGCAGCCCAAAGACTACATTGAGGAATGGTATCAAGACGCGGTTACGCCACAATATTCATCAATTCTTCAAGAGATCAAGTCTATTTCGCATATCCTTACAAACAATCAGGTACATTTTTCAAGTTGGGATATGAGCATTTCAAAAATTCTAATCCATAAATGGCTTCATTGGAAGCATGAATATACTTAAAAAATAAAAAATAAAAATTGGTTTTAGATAGATATGAAAAATTAAAAATAAACTTTTATAGTTTTTAGGATAAATTTGATGTTTTGTGGTGCAGTAAGAACCATCCATATACTAACCATTGGCAGGAAGATCTACAGGAAAAAATGGACATGCATGAAGGAGGAAAACAAGTGGAGTTTAAGGAGCTAAAGAAATTGTGAGCTGCATAAGAGGTAACAAATTTTTCATATGTTTTTCAATTTGCATATTTCAAAATAAGTATGTTCTCTTCTTCCACCTTCTTGCCATCTGAAAGATTAGAAAGGAGACTCTGGAAGTTATTCATGAATGTCTATTTTAAGTTAGTCATGAATGTCTATTTTAATTGAAACTTTCCAACGTCTTTTGCAACAAATTTTCATCAATAAAATCCATATTTAAAAATCGGAAAAAATGATTCTAGGTTTTTGTTTCTAACTTGCAATTTGCTTAGGTTTCTTTAAAGATTGTTCATCTCATAAAAAAAAAAATCCATTTCATAAACAAATAATAATTAAAAATAAATAAAAAAGGCTTTTAGTTTGCCATTATAGGAAGATTTTTTTTATTTTTTTTTGGTGCATTAGATGTTAAAAA
>ML777868.1:791288-814206 GCA_009831015.1 Picea engelmannii
ACTCTCGGTAAATGCAGCTTTTCTGCTTTTCCATTGATTAGAGCTTTATTCTATTTTCGTAGTTGAGTCTGCATGCGTTTATGCAGGACTGTAAAACCATTGTAAGACATATATATTCTGTGAATACTTAGACGGTAATTATGCCCTTCCATTTCTGCGTGTATATTCTTCATGCTTGCATATTCTTTCAAATGTGTGGCCTCTACGATAAAAGCCTCATCAACCGTAATTTCGATATCCCCAACCTTAGGAACCTGACCATTGAAGTTGTGAGCGAAAGCTCTGGAGCCTTCATGTTATGGACATGAAAATAAAACATAAATTTTAACCGTCTGACCTTCCGTAATAGGAGGATACATTTGTCATTAATTTCAACAAGATAAAGACCCAGAGGTTTAATCCTTTACACAAAACCCATGACCAAACAAAGGACTCAACCATAGGTCCAAATTTGGTGAAGAAGCTCGC
The DNA here is from genome assembly GCA_009831015.1 of Picea engelmannii. Classification (NCBI taxonomy): domain Eukaryota; kingdom Viridiplantae; phylum Streptophyta; class Pinopsida; order Pinales; family Pinaceae; genus Picea; species Picea engelmannii. Next base: position 791,757 of record ML777868.1, read on the forward strand.
ACAAACAGATGTAGGGTTTGATATAGAGGAAAAAACCTTGATTAATATAATTCATACATGGTGAAACCTCTATTCCAAATACATAAAATGAAATGACAAGTAAGGAGTGGCCACTGGAAAATATACTGTCATTAATTTCCTGCAATAACAATTCATTAAAATGATCATTGCAACGAATGTTACGAACCTTGGATGCCATACATCAATCTAGGTGGATGGTTTTATAAACGCAAACCATTACTTTGATCTATGTGTCAAATGAATATCGCTATGGTTAATGTACTCTTAAGAGTCACGATTACCATCACACGTTTAAATATGATGAAATCATTCATTGCACGGGAGCTCATTCACTTTGAACCCAATTTCATCAGATTAGGACTGCTACAAAATCTGATAAAGCGTTGTGTTATAGAAATTCAAAGTTTTACATTAAGGTGATGTGAAAATAAAATCCAAACAAAGCTTCACGTAATCGTTTAAACATAAATGTTCAAAACTAATTGTTTATTAACTCTTGGAGTTAGTATATTTCATGTAGAGCTAGGTGTAATCAAACCATTACCATGTTTCAATTTTCATTGAGAATAATCACTTGCAAAGACCATTAAGGAGCCTGAGTGCGATCATGTATATCAAACGTTGCGATAATTTCATTAGCTCATGTTATAAAAAGTCCTATTGTATGACTTCAATACACTTGGAATCACTAGACATTGATTAGATTAGAATATATGATCAAAGAAAGAGGTTCCGTGGAACATATTATCAAAACATTGGTTATCGAGACCTTTGCTTAATATTCAAACGATGATATTAAGACAAAAAACCATAATGAGGAAATACCAACAATTATTTCGAATAATAATCAATTCAAGTAACAACAAATATCATGACTCTAGTTATGACACACTAATTCTTTGACTATCCATTTGAGGTTTATTTTGTAGCTCAAGATTGAACATGACTTTCAATGGAATTAAACAAAATAATAATTATATAGCAAGACGAGTAGCATATCAATTCTTGCATCTTATAACAAATTTGAGTCACCAAGTTTAGTTACTAACTATGAAGGCCAACACCCTATGATTAACGAATGCATCTTATAACAAATTTGAGTCACCAAGTTTAGTTCCCAACAATGAAGACCAACACCCTATAATTAACGAAATCAAAATCTAGTTTTCATTTCATGCTGGAAATCATGAAATGCAAACTGACAAACATGACTGACAAACATGTAAAGAGACAATACAAAATAAATTTCCAAAATCAAGTCCTAACCAAATAAAATCAAAGGGAGGGAGACAATCAGACACCAAGTAAAATTTTAGGGACCCTGGATTTTGAAAAATAAATAAAATTTTAGGGACCCTGGATTTTGAAAAAAATGGGGGTGTTGTTGTATATCACAATAATTGGCAACTTACTAGGCGAAACAATTATATCTGCTACTGTAATCTGAAACCTACAAAATATATGAAACCCACAAAATATTTAATCATCCAGGAAAACTTTATCCGTGATTCATGTAGAAATAACATATGTTTTTTTAGTAAAATCTGTATTTTATTTATCAGAATTTAGAATATAAATAAAAAATAATCCCCATATTCATTTAATTCATTATAAACAGAAACAATAAATTTTACCAATAATAAATTCTCGGAAAAGAAGATAATTGGATGAATAGTTAGTTGTAAAGGAATAACTTCACAATACCATAGGCATGGCCACTGCTTCCAACATGCATTCATAGCCTTGACAGGGTTACGTTTTATCCCTTATTCAGATGCCTTTATCCCAACTGTGAGAGTTTTATGTAACTTCCATATCTTTTTGTTTTGTTTTCGTTTATTCAACGGTAAGCTCAAGACCATTGTCCTAGCTTGGTAAGCAGTTTTTGACAGTGTCATTCATTGAATTCAGCATGGTCCTAGCTTGGTAAGTAGTTTGTGACAGTGTCATTCATTGAATCCAGCATAGTGAACAATCTGGCGCGTGATGATATACCATGTCTTAAAACTTTATAGATTCAAGCCATTACCCTGGTTTGGTGGCCAGTAGTGGTAATGTCACTATGTAAAACAGTCTATTATCATGGTATGTCGACTAGTAAATATGCCGCATATCCTTCATTTAATTCATATATTAGGATCAATCTTATTTAAGTTAATCACAAAGAGATTGCCTCGGAGGTGGGGAAGTAAATCTGAAGACTTCTTTAAAGTAATGGGACGGTGTAAGAAGTTTAGGAATAACCAATGTTCAAGTGATCTATCAAGTTTTTCCAAACTAATTATTATTTAATTCATATATTACGATCAATCTTATTTAATTTAATCACAAAGAGATTGCCTCGGATGTGGGGAAGTATATCTGAAGACTTCTTAAAAGTAATGAGACGGTGTAAGAAGTTAAGGAATAACCAATGTTCAAGTGAACTATCATGTTTTCCCAAACTAATTATTATTTAATTCATATATTAGGATCAATCTTATTTAAGTTAATTACAAAGAGATTGCCTCGGAGGTGGGGAAGTAGATCTGAAGACTTCTTAAAAGTGTAATAGGTCGGTGTAAGACGTTTACGAATAACCAATGTTCAAGTGATCTATCAAGTTTTCCCAAACTAGTTATTTTAAAAGTAAATTTTGTGTTAAACTTTTGAATGGGTTCACGATAAACTTACTGAGTAATAATAAATAACTCTAGAAAACTTAAAACTTATGTTAGACCCACTGTGGAATCAATACGCCGAAAAAAAATACAAATCATATTTTTCTATAGAGAAAATCTAAAAATCTAAACTGAAAGTCCATTCAAGTCAAAACAAAACAAAGAAAACTTCAAGAAAATATAAAAAACTAATTTGATAAAAAAGAAATAAAACATAACCAAGCTTTCGACCAACTATCATCTTAGTGATAAAAAAGGAAGAATCAAATCGTTCATAGACAGGTTCTTTCCTTAAGATAGTGATGCAAGAGATTTTGATTTAATCAATATTGTTATTAAAAAGTAAACAGGTTTCAAGATAAATTCAAAGAAATAAGAAAAAACGTTAATTCCGATAGGTACAGTTAGGTGTATTGGTAAGCTATTCTCATGAAATTTTATATCAAGGTAAAATTAATGTGAATTCAATGTTCAAGTCCCTTATTTCTTTATTATCTCTTTTAAAATATTCATGTTTAAACATTTCGTGTTTTGGAAATGAAATGTTTAATCACAACAGTTACAAAGGGGAAATGAATTTAAGGTAAACTTCCCTGACTTTGTTCAGATGGTGACTTCCTTGCGCATTCGATAAATGTGTTTCTTCATAAATTCATTATTCAAACAACAAAAATTTAATTTACTCTTAAACCTACTCTAATCTACTTCACAAATCAAAACACTAAGTGAAATGATATTTCCAATGCAACCATTGAAGTAACTCTAATCTTGTAAAAACAAAGGAATTTTAAATTAGTAAAAATAATTGGAGTATTTCAAAATTATTTTCATTAGGAAATCCATACTTACTTTTATGATCTTCATTCGGAAACCAAACAAGTATAACCTTACTTTTCTTTTTAAAAATTTCAATATATCAATCCTTGAACCAATCTGCAATTATGTCATGATATGGATCAAAAAAGTATGGAAGAATGTAAATGAGCTTAGAAAACTTTTCAAGATCATGGTGACATGAAATAACCATGGACCTAGACCGAAGTGCCCCATTCTCTTTACAGGTCTCCATCTGTTCATGAATTTCTTAGCATGAGGGATATGGAAAAAATGTTCCATACTTACCTCCATTTTTATTTAGAAACAAAGTAAGAATAACTTTACCATTACTCCAAATATTTGGTAGATATGAATCCTCAAGCCAATCTGTGATCCTGTCATACAACTCAAAATGCAGATTATCAATATTTGGTAGATATGAATCCTCAAGCTAATCTGTGATCCTGTCATAAAACTCAAAATGCAGATTATCGCTTCTATGAACCATATTTACAAATAATAAACACATATTTCAATGATTCATTATAGAAATCAAAGTATTGGTTTGGGTCTTCCCATCGATAAAATGAATTGGTTAAAAATTTGTAATAAGACCATAACGATTTGATTTAATTAGTGAATGAACTTCAATTTACATATAAAAAAAAAATGAATTGGTTAAAAATTTGTAATAAGACCATAACGATTTGATTTAATTAGTGAATGAACTTCAATTTACATTAAAAAAAAAAAAAAGTGCATTGTCCTTATTAGAAATCAATCGGAAAGGAACATCTTGTGACATATATTTTTCCACTATAAATGATTGGAGTGGAAGAGAATCAAATCTCAATTTATTTATGTTATGATTTAAAGTTATATCATCAAGAGACATGCCAAAAGAATCAGATTGTGATGGCACAATGTCAGATAAAGTAGATAAATTGTTTCGCACATCAGAATCTATGAAAAGGTCGGGATATAAAGAGCAGAACGAATTGAATATAATAAAATGGAAAGATTCTTTTGATTTATAATAATTAACAATAATATTTTCAAGACATTCATCTTCCCTTACGTCAATACTTTCACCATGTTTTGATGATAAATTTCAATCATTATATGATCGTTAAGGATTTCACGGACAATTTCATGACATTCATCTAATAATCCCTACGAAAAAGGTATTTGTTGATGAAGGTTTAAGGTTTTTTATTCAAATTGAAGATCAATATTTCTAATCAATTCTATTTAAATATAATAACACTTAAAATCATTTTCATCACCTATATGTTATTCAGTAATTGTAATTGAGAACTGATTAGAGAAAGAGCTAGAAGATGATAAACACGGACTTTGATCCACAATCAAATTTTCGTCCATTTTAATTACAATAGTAGAATATTGAAGATGAAATTATTTGGAAGAGAGACTAGTTTCTTTGTCAATAAAATCATTCTCAATAGATCCTACCTCTTCTTCTTGTTTAAAATGTTCAAACGGATCCATATAATTCAAACAAATTCCATATTGCAAGTTGATGTTATGATATGTATCTAATTTATCATTTTCAATTGAATCTTGCTTAATGAAAGGAGTGCAAGCCTCTGAAATAACATTTAGTATGAAAGATAAATCATCAAGACAAAACTTATAAAGAAAACGGTAGATCTTTGTTGAAAATGTTTTTGGAGATGAATTATCCTTAATTAATAGAGTGTCAAATTCTTCACATAATTTATCATAAGCATAAACCTCGAAGGAATCTAGGAATTCGTTTGCAAATTGAAGCCATTTGAAAATAGAATAGGCCGAAAAATATTCAGACCATAATTTGATTCGACCTATGAAAGTGACTCTCAACAATTTGCATAGAATGTTTAAATCAGTAATATCATGTTTGATACATTTGCACAAAAACTTATTAAGATAAGTCTTTGTAGATGTATTCCCTTTACCATCAAATGTTATTTTCAACAAGAGAGAAATTGTCTTTTCCAGAATATTGGTTAATGCTAAATGGAAAGCTTGTTCCAACAATGTGATTTGGGCAAGAGCTATGAGAAATTAAATACATTTGAAATAAATAATATGCAAGGCCATATTTTTAGTTTGGCCCTTCTTCTAGTGCCATTTTGTTGATGCAGGTTTGTGGACCTTAGTTAACAAGGAGGATGCGACTTGGACCGAGGCTCTTTTAATATCATAAGTTGTTTGGGATAACCACTTCTAATGGGTTTATAGGCTCCACTCGAATTCATATATTACCCTCTTGGGAGGATGGGGAACCTAGCAAATCCTATGTTAGGAGAGTATCATGACCTATGTGTCCTAATCTAAATCTATATTTATAGTTTACAAGACAATTGTAACGACCTCATCGTTACGAATACAAGCGAAGAAGAAGGTGCAATTTTTTGTTTTTGTTTTTAGGCAGGCAGTGACGACAACAAATGAACCACCCAACTGACAACGAGTGCAAGAACGCAGTCCAAGAAAAAGATAACTATGAATCCACGCACTGGCACAAGAGAAACTGGGCGAAACGTGCCTAAATCAACCAGGATAATCGACTACCCGCCAACACAATAGGACCATGCCTACAAGCTAAGGGTCAACATTCTGCTGCCAACATAATAGCCTTGATAAACAAAGACTAGAACCTCAAGGTGCGCAAACCAAACTCATGAAGACATTCCACCCATGCACCAAAATAAAACTTACAACGCTCGACAACACCCACACAGAAGGCACCGACTCTGGCCAAGTTATCATTCCTTATCCAATAGGGCGCACCATGATCCCCTCATGAGGAATCATGCTTTCCCTAAGTGAAATATGTGTCAATAACCTTGGTGCAACACATCCTATCTGGACCAAACACTCTATATAAATCCGACGTGCTAGGGAGAAATAATTGACAAGGAGACTATGCCTATGCCCCCAAGCAACGAGTCAACAAGATGGAAAATGACATCAACAAAAGAGCGCAAGCCATTACACAACTTTTCCAACCACTCAAACCATTAATCAACTCTAAATTAGTCAATAATTACCAATCTAAATTAACATAACATACACTCCAATTTAGCATCTCTAATTTACAGTTTAGTCAATACACGCCAATCTAATATAACATTAATTACAATTTAAATTGTCAATTACAAATTAATCACAAAATACCATCTAACTTAAAATTTAACCTCATGAACAACATTAACAATATCAATTTATAAGTTGCAATTATCACACTTGTAACGATATTAATTTACAAATTAGTCATTAAGGTACCATCTAAATTGACATTAAATGAAAATCAAATGGAGAATGTCTAAATTATAATTTGGTCATCAATGTACCATCTAATTTAACCTTAAATTCAAATCAAGTCAATTATAACACCATAAATAATAATTACATTCTAATTTAACAAGTCGGGTTTAATTAAGACAAAAAACTAGATTGATAAGAGTAGTCTAAGTTAATATATAGGTTGTCTACTCATTAAAGGTTCTCTAATCAATTTAAAGTTTGTTTAAAAGAAGAGGTTGTCTAAAATAAATGTTAAAAAGGTGTTGTGTAATAATGCCTTCCCTTTACATCTGCCAGCTATTAAATTTCTAAAAATGTGCGAAGAGTCATCTATAAATTCATGTCTATCAATGATATAATTCACTGTCAATTAAACCAAAACGCACCATATAAAACACAGGAATTACCTCCAATCAGACACGCATTAACCATCCAACACAACATATAATTAATGAAACACATTCAACGTAGGTGATGTTTAAATGAAAATGAATTCCCAAGAGGGTAATGTCTCTAGGTAACAAGCAAAATCACAGAGATTAAAATGATAAGAGGGAAAAATTATCACAGATATTAAAGGAAAAAATCATAGAGGTTTAAAGGTTGTTCTATTCAAACTAATTGTTGTTAATAAAACTATCGACATCCCTTTCCAAGAAAAAAATTGACTCAAATTATTTTTAAATAAAATATGTATTTTTTTTATTTCTATACTATCACCCAAGGAAAACTCTGGCTACACCAAAAGCATATGGCAGTGGAATGATCACACGCATTCATCCAAGTCTAAATATTACATCATGGAATCTATATCATAAAGGTCGAATAAAAAATTACACCATTATTACACAAAAACGTTGTCAGACAACAAATATTTGTCATATAGTAATTATAAATTTATACCATACAATTGTACCATCGCTGACAGATAACTCACGATTCTAAAAAATAAAACAATCATAGATCAAATAAAATCATAGGGGCAATTTCATCTTCAAAAAAAGATTAGATCGCAATGGAAAATCCCTGGCCATATGTATAAAATTACAAGCCTAAATTCACCTTCAAATACAGATTAAATTGCAATGGAAAATCGCTAGCCAGATGTATAGAATCGTAGGCTCAAATTTGCCTTCAAAAACAGATTAAATTGTAATGGAAAATCCTTGTCCAAATGTATAGAATCGTAGGCCCAAATTCACCTTAAAAAATAGATTAAATTGCAATGGAAAATCGCTTGTCGGGTATATAACATCACAGGCCCAAATTCACCTTCAAAAACAGATTAAATTGCAATTGAAAATTGTTGGCCAGATGTATAGAATCGCAGGCCCAAATTCACCTTCAAAAATAGATTAAATTGCAATGGAAAATCATTGGCCAGATGTATAGAATCTTCGACCCAAATTCCCCTTCAAAAATAGATTAAATTGCAAAGGAAAATCATTGGCAAGATGTATAGAATCACAGGAATAAATTTTCCTTAAAAAATAAATCAAATTGAAATGGAAAATCATTGGCCAGAAGTATAGAATCCCAGGTACAAAACACACTCTTAAAATGCAATGATTTGAGTCTTAAAATGGAAAATCGCTAGAGTAACAAAGGGGAAAATCGTAGTCACAACTATCAGCCAAAGAAGACTAAACAATAACTTCGCCATCAATCAATAAATTGCAAGGTTAATTATTTGCATCAAGGTGCAAGAAAACACTCAACTTGGAACAATCAAAACAGTTAGATGGCTAGGCAGAAACAACCTTTTCTCATCATCCTCGCACAGAAAAGCGGGGAATTAGGATCTATAGGTATACTAACACCGAAGTGACGACTGTCGATCCAACTCCTGGCCGACTGCTCAGGTGAGGACTGATGGGTTAGGGATGAGGATGAAGTAAAATCACAAGCTCATCACAAAATCAATAAAACCATAGGACGATCATGACATGCAGGGATCAAAAGCCAAGGGAATCAATCAACAGTGAGCTTAAGGCTATGGGGAAATTAAGTTATCAATTAAGATGCTAAGTCAAACATTTTCTTCACCCAATTAAAAACACAAAATTGAAAGAATGAGGTATAATAAAAATATACCATGCAGAATCAAGTAAGTGTACCATAGCCCAAGTCATTCGCACTAAGTTGTTTTCCCATGCGCTACATGCAGCTCCCGCTTGTCGATCGACAAGACTTCACCGGTACCTCCCAGCCAATTCTAGGGGTACCCATCTTCCCCCTTAGCCCCCGAGCCGCAAAGGGGCCACACACACTAAAACAGAGAGCAGCTATATCCCAACTCACCTTCCAAGGTCGATCTACCACTCACCGAGCTGGGTATCCCAACTCCCACAAGCTAAGTCATTCAAGTGTAAAATTTTGTAGTGTAATGTTATGCATAACATAAGAGATCCATCATCCTCTGCCTCCCTTCTTTATATAGAGTATCTAAGTCATTTACTTTCCAAAAATACCATTTAAGTTATTGTTCAATAATTTAATTCATAAAAATTCTCCCTGTACATGTGTTACCCATCCCCTTCATTGCGCCATAAATTAATTTCACTAATTAATCAATTACTCCTGTTTCCCTCACCGAGCTAAAATCATTCCTGGAATCGCTCCTAGGTGTCCCCATATTCCCTTAGACATTTTAATGACTTACCCCCTTACTAATTTACTAGTTGAGTTTAATTTAGAAAGTTCTTAAATGATAGATACCTTACTAACTTAGTCTTTCTTCTTTTTCCTTGTGTTTCCCCATTCTTTTTATGTTTCCCTCTTTTTCCTAGTTTTGTAATTCTTTTAAATTTCCCTCTTTCCCTTTTTATTTAAAACTCAAATTGACAATTGTATAAAATTACCTTTCTCCCCTTTTCCTTTTTAATTAGCAACGTAACAAAACAATTATTTCCCCTTTTTAAATTGTATCTCCCCAATTTTATTTTTTTTGAAATTAATTGAATTTCTTACCCCCTTCTTGTCATATGATTAATGATGATTCTCATGATTAGTTATTTATTTTTATTTTTATTCTTATATATATATATATATATATATATCATCACAAGTATCACTTAGACCTAGACGTTATTTTCCTAGGATGGGCGACATTTTATTAGGGAAATTGTTTTAAATATTTCTCATCACATTATTCGTTCTAAGGCCATAAAGGTTTATTCATTTATTATTTAACAATGCAACGTTCTCTTCAGGATGCACTAGGTGCTCGAAGATGCCACTCACTTCATTTTTTTTTCCCTTGCACGATGTTCCCTTCAGGATGCACTCCATGCTCCAAGGGTGCCACTCGCCTCTTGACTCACTTGGTAGACATCAAAACCCCTAGAGTCAGTACTCCTCCATGTGATCTTGTGGGAGACTAAGGGCCTCTAAGGAATAAGGCCTCTGACTTATTGTGTGCCCCTTAGAATCATCATGAGCGATTGTCGCATTCAGACCTTACGACATCATGGGTATTCTTGAACCAGGTAATCGTTAACCTACAATTTGAGCCACAATGGGAGTGCTAGTAGGGTGTCGTAGGGATGTTGTCCACACCTCTCCCTCAACATATCTCATAGTTGTTCATGACCCCTCTACTCCACATGTGAGTCTATTCGACAAGTTATCATCAGCCTGCATCATCAACGAATCATGTCATAAATGGTATCCATAATCATATCATCTAATCAAATGCACAAATTTCATATATACAACAATCAAACCCCCAATAGTCCAATCCCTGACTCAATCTAGAGTCCAAGGGGTTTCATCGATGCCTATACATCCTCGAGGTACAAAATCCTGCATCCTCAGGAAAACCGAGTCGATAGCACCTGTCTATGTCAATACAACAAAATAAGAAGCCATCAATCCATAACACCTCATAATCATAATCAAATGCCCAATAGTATAATAATCTAGATGACTTGCAAGCAAGTGTCAACAAAGAATAAGTTAGCTCAGTGTGCACAAGAGCAGGATGTTATATACACCCCCTCTTGTTCTAAACTTCATCCTGAAGTTTCAGAGTATATATTTGTCGAAATAATGTGTATCACAATATCATAAGTCTATATATCAAACACGAATGGAAAATATTGGAGAATATCATATGCTTCCTCCCAGGTCCCCGAGTGTGGACTATAGTTGTCCCACTGGACCTTGACCTTATCTACTGTTCGATGGCATAGCGGTCAAATGTGATGATCCAGGATGCATATCAGCTCATTTGTGAGTGCCCCGTCATCCGATACCTAGAAGGAACTCATGTCAATAACATGTTTAAGATCACTAATATAATTTCTTAAAACATATATGTGAAAAACATTGTCCATATGCCTCAAAGAATCAGGAAAGGTTAGTCAATAGGCCACAGGCCCCTTCCTCTCCACAATCTTGAAATGTCCCACAAACCTAGGAGAGATTTTAGCTCCCTTTCCAAACTTGATAAAACTCTTATGTGGTCTTACCCCAAGAAGAATCGATCACCAACTTCATAACTACGATCGACATGGTGCACATCGACATAACTCTTTTGTCGATCCTCCACTTGTTTGATCCTTTTTCTGATTCTTTTCATTTTCTCTTCCATTTCTTGGATCGCTTCTCGTCCCAACGAGACACTATCCTCAAGCCGATCCCAATTCAAAGGTGTCTGACATGGTCACCCATACAGGAACTCGAAAGGCTCCATCCTAATGGTTCTTTGGTAACTATTGTTATAAGAGAATTATACCAGTGGAAAGAATTCTTCCCAATGATTTTGTTGGTCCATCAAGTACATACACAACATGTCCTCCAAGTTCTGGTTCATTCGTTCAGTCTTCCCATCAGTATCCGGGTGATACGTAGTACTAAAGTTAAGTTGGGTTCCCAAGGCCTCTTGGAAACTAGTCCAAAAACATCTAGTAAACACCGATCCTCGATTGGATATAATCCTCTTGGGCATGCCATGTAGCCTCAAAATATCACTAATGAAAACTCTAGCTATGTAAGGTGCCTGATATGTCATATGCACAGGAATAAAATGAGCACTCTTCGTCAAAGTATCGACTAGTATGAAAATCTAGTCGTGTCTCCTTGCCGTCAATGGAAATCCAATGATGAAATCCATCGAAATGACCTGCCATTTTGATTCTGGAATAGCGTGTGGCTGTAGTTATCTTGCTGGATGTCTATGTTCATCCTTTACCTGTTGACATTCTAGACATTTGGCCACATAGTTGACTATGTCTTCCTTCATTCCTTTCTAGAAGAAAAAGGGTTTAAGGTCTACCCTCATATTCGTGACTCCCGGGTGAGCCATGTATACTGTTCTATGAGCCTAGTTTAGGAACAAGCTCCTCAACTCGTCATTCGGTGGTATGTAAATCCAATTTTTAAACCTCAATAATCCATCGTCATCAAACATAAATACTACAAATCTTGGTACCATCATTGCACTTTGTATGATAAAATCCTCGACCTCTTTGTACCAGTCATCGTCATGCTGTAAAGTTAGAATCTTTTCACGTAGATTCATATGAAGAGGCAACACCGAAAAGATGCATGGTCTCCGACTCAATGCATCTACCACTTGGTTCACTATTCCTTTTATGTAAGTAATCGTGAATTTGTACTTGCTAAGAAATTCCGACAAATGTCGTTGTCGCGCGTTCAGGTCGCTTTGCATAAAGATGTTTTGTAGTTAATAATGGTCCGTATTTAGTTCAAATTTTCATCCAAAAAGGTATTGTCTTGAAATATTCAAGGAGTATACAATGGATAACAACTCCAAATCGTATGTCGCATAGTTCTCCTCATGCCTTCTTAGTTTCCTCGAGATATAAGCAATCACTCGACCGTCTTCCATCAAGAATCTGCCTAATCCTTCCTTGGATGCGTCAGTGCATACCAAGAAGTCTACATCCATGTCAAGGACCTTTAGTATTAGTGTCATTGTCAAAATATCCTCGAGCCTCTGAAATGCTTCTGCGCATTTTTCGGTCCAAACAAACTTCTCATTCTTCTTTTGAAATTCTGTGATTGGATTTTCTATCTTCGAAAATCTCTTAATGAATTGTCGATAGTATCCTACTAAACCCCTGAAGCTACGCACTTTCGGGACATTCATCAACGTAGGCCATTCCATAATATCCTTTACCTTTGTTGGTTCCATGGTGATACCTTCGCAAGAGATGATGTTCCCTAAGTAGTGAATCTTTGATTGATAAAACGAGCATTTTGACAACTTCCCATATAATTTATGCTCTCACAGACACAATAGTACCAAGTGCAAGTCCTCATCATTCTCCTCCATCATCCAAGAGTAAATCAAACTATTAGCAATGAATACTTGGACAAATTTGTCCAAGTACTCGTGGAACACCCCGTTCATCAAACTCATAAATACCCCTGGGGTGTTTGTGTGTCCAAACAGTAAAATAGTAAAATTGCAATGCCCAAAAAAGGTCTTAAAGGAGGTCTTAGGGAATTCATCCTCCTTTATACGTAATTGATGATACCCTGATCACAAATAGATCTTTGAGAACACCATCACACCCTTCATGTGATTGAATAGATCATCAATCCTCGACATCGTATACTGATTCTTGATCGTTTCCTTGTTCAATTGATGGTATTCAATTCAAATCCTCCACAACTCATCCTTATTTAGTATGAAAATAACAAATGCACCCCATGGTGACACACTTGGATGTATAAGTCTCAGGTCTAGCAACTCCTTCAGTTGCATTCTCAACTCCTGTAACTCATAGTTTGACATACGATAAGGTGTTCTCGCTATTGGTTCAGTCCCTAGTTTTATCTCTATGGTAAACTCCAATTCCCTCTCCGGCGGCATCCCAGGTAACTCCTCCGGAAAGATGTCTACAAACTCTCTCACCACCAGAAGGTGTTCTAGACATTCCGCTACTCCCTTCTTGTTTAACGCAAGGATCACATAAATCTTACATCCTTTACGCATGCTCTTCTGTAGTTGCAAGGAAGAGATGAACTTCAGGGAAACTCCCTGGTTCCATCCTAAAATCACATGTTTTTATCCCTCATCATCGACCAAGCTCAACCATTTCATCTTATAGTTGAGTATCGCCTCATGCGATTCCAACCAGTCCATACCAATCACGACGTCGTAATATCCTATGATCATGACGTACAGGTTGGCCCTGGTGACACACTCTCCCACATTGAGGGTAAAACCCATAACCTTTCCTCCAACCTTCTGTTTGGCTCCAGAAGCCATATCTACAAAGCTAAACTCATCATGCTCGACTGCCTTTACCTTAATTCGTTTTAGTGTTGCACTAGAAATGAAACTCTGAGTAGCACCGGAATCTATCAAAATAATAAGGGTATGGTCAACAACGATACTTGACATCTCAAGCATAGTCGACTGGTTCTCTGCATAGCGGTTATTAACCGTTGCATGAATCTTATGGGCCTTGCCCAAATCTCCCAAAGTAGTGGGTGTGGCTAATCCAAATTCTCTAGTCCTTTCCACAGGGCAGTTGCACTGGTAGTGTGGCTCCCCACACATCCAACACCCCTTATTTGGTCTAGTACTCATGGTACCTAAAGTAGAAGATGACGGCCCACCAACCTGGAATCCTGGTATGTTCTGTTGAATAGCCCTAAACTTCTACTGTTGCGGTCGATGTTGTTGCTAATTCTTTGGTCCCCCATAAGGTGTCCGTTGCTGAGGCATTGGTCGCCGAGGTGTAGTGAAAGTGGATCCTCTCTAGAAGCTACAATATCCAAGAATATGTATGGTTGGTGTTTGATGCTATTGCGCACCAGATGACACCTTCCTTATCGATCTCACTGGAGTCCTACTCTGACCCCCTCTAACAAGATCCTCCTCTACTATGAGGGCCTTCTAGAAGACATCATGCAAGATCTGAGGCATTAAAATCCTAACCTTTTCACGTATGATGCCATTAAGTCCAAACACAAACCTGTTGACCTTAAGTTTCTCAATATTAAGATGTGGAGCATACCGAAGCAGCTCCATAAAATGGACCTTGTACTCGGGCACCGTACAACCGCCCTATCATAAGGAAATGAACTCGTTGAGCTCACACTCAATGAATTTGTGTGATAGGTACCTCTCTCGAAACCGTGCCTCAAACAGTTCCCATGACACGTCTTCGATGACCATGTTAAATTGCGGCAGGAGCATCTTCTACCATAGAAGAGTGCTTCCCTTCAATTGAAAGACCACCATGTGGACCTTCATGTTGGAGGTATAATCACGAAGTGAAAATATCATCGCCATATTCTCCAAAAATGCCTCAGTGGCTGCATTGTCCATGGCACCAAAGAAATCAAGAAATTTGACCTTCTCAAGTTCACGGTGAATGCTACTAGTACAAACTAGAGCACACGGTCGACCCTCAAGGGGTGTCGGTGCCCTTTCCTCTTCTCTCTCCAAACGACTGATTATTGCCTCAGACATTCACTAGAAATACCTCATCATCCCAACCACATCACCCACCACTATCTTCTCTTTCCCGACAACCTGTTCGTCTCCCTGGGGTTTAGGTCCCTCAGGTGTGGATGCTGCTAGAGGCGTCGCGCCTCCTACCCTACCACCTCGTCGTTTGCCTCTGTGATGTCCTCTAACCATGGTTACCTTCATGAGTACAAGTCAACTTAATTAGCAACATTATATCAACAAAATCCATAGTGATCCCAAGTCACGGGTTGAACCCGCTCTGATAGCATATGTAATGACCCCATCGTTAGGACAAGCAGCGAAGCAGAAGGTGCAATTTTTTTTTGGTTTTAGGCAGGAAGGAAGTGACGACAATAGATGAACCACCCAACTGATGATGAGCGCAAACACACATTCCAGGCAACAAACAACTATGACTCCACGCATTGGCATAAGAGAAACTAGGAAAAATGTTCGTAAATCAACCAGGAGAATCGACTACTCACCCGACACAATAGGACCACGCCTACAAGGTCAGGGTCAACATCCACTTCTCGACTTAATGACCTTGACAAACAAAGACTAGAACCTCAAGGTGTGCAAACCAAACGCATGAAGGCATTCCACCCATGTGCCAAAAGAAAACTTACAATGCTCGATAACACTCACACGGAAGGCACGGACTCCGGACATGTTATCATTCACCGCCATCCAATAGGGAATTTCATGATCCCATGATCGGGAATCATGTCGTCCCCAGGTGATATATACGTCAATAACCTTGGCACAACACATCCTATCTGGACCAAGGACTCTAGATAAATCTGACATGCTAGGATAAAATAACTGACAAGGATACTACGCCTACACCCCCAAGAAACAAGTAGACAAGATGCAATATGACGTCAAAAAGAGAACGCAATCCATTACACGACTTTGCCAACCACTCAAACCATTAATCAATTCTAAATTAGTCAATAATTACCAATGTAAATTGACATAACTTACACTCCAATTTAGCATGTCTAAATTACAATTTAGTCAATACACACCAATCTAATTTAACATTAATTACAATCTAAATTGGCAATTCTAAATTAATCACTAAATACCATCTCACTTAGCAATTAACCTCATGAACAACATTAACAATATCAATGTACAAGCTGCAATTATCACACTTGTAATGATATCAATTTCCAAATTACTCATTAATGTACTATCTAAATTAATATTAAATGCAAATCAAATGGAGCAAGTCTAAATTATAATTTGGTCATCATTGTACCATCTAATTTAATCTTAAATGAAAATCAAGTCAATACTAACAATATAAATAATAATTACATTCTAATTTAACAAGTCTGGTTTAATTAAGACAGAAAACTAGATTGACAAGTCTAGTCTAAGTTAATCAATAAGTTGTCTACTCATTAAAGGCTATCTAATCAATTTAAAGGTTGTTTAAAAGAAAAGGTTGTCTAAAATAAATGGTAAAAAGGTTTTTTGTAATAACGCCTTCCCTTTACATATGCCATCTATTAAATTGTTAAAAATGTGCATGTAGTCAACTATAAATTCATGTCTATCAATGATATAATTCACTGTGAATTAAAATAAAACGTACCATATAAAATGCAGGAATTACCTCCAATCAGACACACATCAACCATCCAACACAAAATATAATTAATGAAACAAATTTAACACAGGTGATGGTTAAATGTAAATGCATTCCCAAGAGGGTAACCTCTCCAGGTAACAAGCAAAATCACAGAGATTAAAATGATAGATATGCGAGATTAATAGAAGATATTAAAGTTTAGAATCATAGAGGTTTAAAGGTTGTTCTATTCAAACTATTATTTATTGATAAAACTATCGAAAACCTTTTCCAAGAAAACAATTGACTCAAATTATTTTGAAATAAAATATGCATTTTTTTTATTTCTATACTATCACCCAAGGATAATTTTGGCTACGCCAAAAGCATATGGCAGTGGACTTATCACAGGCATTCATCCAAGTCAAAATATTAAATCGCAGAATCTATATCATAAAGTTCGGATAAAACATTACACCATTATTACACAAAAACATTGTCACATAACAAATCTTTGTCATATAGTAATTAGAAATTGTTGCCATACAACTGTACCATCACTGAAAGACAATTTAGGATTCTCAACAAGAAAATAGTCATAGATCAAATAAAATTGCAGGTCCAATTTATCCTTCAAAAATAGATTAGATTGCAATGGAAAATCGTTGGCCAGATGTATAAAATCACAAGCGCAAATTCACCTTCAAAAGAAGATTAAATTGCAATGGAAAATCATTGGCCAGATGTATAGAATCGTAGGCCCAAATTCGGCTTCAAAAACAGATTAAATTGCAATGCAAAATTGTTGGCCAGATGTATAGAGTCACAGGCCCAAATTCACCTTCAAAAAAAAATTAAATTTCAATGGAAAAGCGTTTGCGAGGTGTATAAAATAACAATCCCAAATTCGCCTTCAACAAAAGATTAAATTGCAATGGAAAATCATTGGCCAGATGTATAGAATCGTAGGCCCAAATTATCCTTTAAAAATAGATTAAATTTCAATGGAAAATCCCTGGCTAGATGTATAGCATCACAGGCCCAAATTCGTCTTCAAAAACAGATTAAATTGCAATGGAAAATCGTTGGCCAAATGTATAGAATGGCAAGCCCAAATTTGCCTTCAAAAACAGATTAAATTGCAATGGAAAATCCCTAGGTAGAAGTATAGAATCACAGGCCCAAAACGCAGTCTTAAAATGAAAGGATTGCAATCTTAAAATGGAAAATCTCCAGAGTAACAAAGGGGAAAATCGCAGTCACAACCAGTGGCCAAGGCAGAGTAAAAAAACACTTTGCCATCAATCAATAAATTGCAAGCTTAATTATCCGCATCAAGGCTCAAGACAACACTCAACTTCGAACAATCAATAGGGATAGATGGTTGGGTATAAACATCCTTCACTCATCATCCTCGCACAGAAAAGTAGGGCATTAGGATATATAGGTTTATTAACACCGAAGTGACGATTGTCGATCCAACTCCTGGGTGACTGCTCAGGTGAGGACTGATGATTTAGGGATGAGGATGAAGTAAAAGCACAAACTCATCACAAAATCAATAAAACCATAGGATGGTCATGACATGCATGGATTGAAAGCCAAGGGAATCAATCAACATTAATCTTAAGGCTATGGGGAAATTAAGTTATCAATTAGGATGCTAAGTCAAACATTTTCTTTACCCAATCAAAAATAAAGAATTGAAAGCATGAGGTATAATAAGAATATACCATGCAAAATCAAGTAAGCATATCATAGCCCAAGTCATCCGCACTGATTCATTTTCCTGCATCCTCCCTGCAACTCTCGCTTGTCGACGCACAAGACTTACCGATACCTCCCATACAACGCTAGGGGTACTCTTCTTCCTCCTTATCTCCCTCAGATGGAAAGGGGCCACACACACTAAAACAGAGAGAATCTAGCTCCCATACCGCGTCACAAGGCCGAGCTACCACTCCTCACTGAGCTGGGTATTCCAACTCCCACAATCTAAGTCATTCAAGTCTAAACTTCTCCAACGTAACGTTATGCATAACAGAAGAGATCCATCCTCCTCCTCCTCCCTCCTTTATATAGAGCTTCTAAGTCATTTACTTTCCCAAAATCCCATTTAATTTATTTTTCAATAATTTAATTCATAAAAATCCTCCCCGTACATGTGTCATCCATCCCCTTCATTGCACCATAAATTAATTTCATTAATTAATCAATTACTCCTATTTCACTCACCCACCTAAAACTATTCCTAGAATCGCTCTGAGGTGTCCCCATATTCCCTTACACATTTTAAAGACTTAACCCCTTACTAATTTATTAGTTGAGTTGAATTTAGAAAGTTCTTAAATGCTAGATACCTTACTAAGTTAGTCTTTCTACTTTTTCCTTGTGTTTCCCCTTTCTATTTATGTTTCCTTCTTTTTCCTAGTTTCCTAATTCTTTTAAATTTCCCTCTTTCCCTTTTTATTTAAAACTCAAATTGACAAGTGTATAAAATTACATTTTTCCCCTTTTCCTTTTTCATTAATAATTTTTTAATTAGCAATGTAACAAAACAATTATTTCCCCCTTTTCCCCCTTTTTAAATTTTATCTCCCAAAATATATTTTTTTTATAAAGTAATTGAATTGCTTTATGCCTTCTTGTCACATGATTAATGATGATTATCATTATTAGTTATTTATTTTTGTTTATATATATATATATATTTGTTTTTTCATCACAAGTATCAGTTAGACCTAGACGTTATTTTCCTAGGTTGGGCTACATTTTATTAGGGAAATTGTTTTAAATATTTCTCATCACATTATTCATTCTAAGGCCATAAACGTTTATTCATTTATTATTTAACAATGCGACGTGCCCTTTAGGATGTAATAGGTGCTCCAAGGTGCCACTCGCCTCATTCAATTTCCCTTTTGTGACATGCCCTTCAGGAGTACACACCACGTGCTCTAAGGGTGCCACTCGCCTCTTTCCATTTTTCTTATGTGACATGCCCTTCAGGATCCACTTTGTGCTCCAAGGGTGCTACTCACCTCTTGAATGACATGGTAGACATCAAAACCCCTGGTCTTAGTACTCCGCAAGGTGATCTTGTGGGAGATTAAGGGCCTCTAAGGAATAATTCCCCTTCCTTATTGCGTGCCACTTAGAATCATCGTGAGCGACTATCGCAGTCAGCCCCCACGACATCGTGGGTCTTCTCGAACTAGGTAATCGTTAGCCTATAGTTCGCTCCACAGTTGGAGTGCTAGTAGGCTATGGTAGGGATTCTATCCACACCTCTCCCTCAACATCTCTGGTGGTCGTGCGTGACCCCTCTACTCCACATGTGAGTCTAGTCATCAAGCTCTCGTCAGCTTGCATCATCAATGAATCATGTCATAAATGGTATCCATAATCATATCATCTAATCATATGCAAAAATGTCATATGTACAACAATCAAACCCCTAGTAGTCCACTCCCTGACTTGATATGGAGCCCAAGGGATTTCATCGATGCCTCTGCATCCTCAAGGCCCAAAATCATGCACACTCAGGAAAACCGAGTCAATAGCACCTGTCTATGTCAATACAACAAAATAAGAAGCCATAAATCCATAACGCCTCATAATCATAATCAAATGCCCAATAGTATAATAATCTGGATCACTTCCAAGCAAGTGTCCTCAAAGAATACGTTAGCTCAGTGCATGCAAGAGCGGGATGTTACATACACCCCATCTTGGTCTAAACTTCGTCCTGAAGTTTCACATTATATATGTGCCAAAATAATTTGTATCACAATATCATAATTCTATCTATCAAACAAAAATGGAAACTATTGGTGCATATCATATGCGTCCTCCCAGGTCGTCGAGTGCAGACCATAGTTGTCCCACTAGACCTTGACATGATCTATTGTTCGACAACATAGTTTTCGAACATGATGATGCATGATGCGGATCATCTCAGTCGCAAGCTCCCCCTCGTCCGATACCTGTAAGGAAATCATGTCAATAACATGTGTAGGATCATTAATATAATGTCTCAAAATAGATATGTGAAAAACATTGTGCATGTGCCTCAAAGAATTAGGCAAGGCTAGCCGATAGGCCATGAGCCCCTTCCTCTCCACAATATTGAAAGGTCCCACAAACTTATGAGAGAGTTTATCTCCCTTTTCAAACTTGATCAAACTCTTATGTGGTTTTAACCACAAGAATACTCGATCGCCAACTTCATAACTACATTCGACATGGTGCGCATCATCATAACTCTTCTTTTGATCCTGCGCTTCTTTGATCCTATGTCTTATTGTTTGCATTTTCTCTTCCATTTCTTAGATTTCTTCTGGTCCCACCAGGACCCTATCCTCAAGCCGATCCCAGCTCAAAGGAGTCGAACATGGTCACCCATACAGGAACTCGAAAGGCGCCATCTAAATGGTGCTTTGGTAACTATTGTTATAAGCGAATTCTACTAGTGGAAAGAATTCTTCCCAACGCTTTTCTTGGTCCATCATGTACATGTGAAACATGTCCTCCAAAGTCTAGTTCATTTGTTCGGTCTACCTGTCAGTCTTTGGGTGATATGTAGTACTAAAGTTAAGTTGGGTTCCCAAGGCCTCTTGGAAATTAGTCCAGAATCATCCAGTAAGCACCGATCCTCGATCGTATATAATTCTCTTAGGCATGCCATGCAACTGCACAATCTCACTGATGAGAAATGTAGCTATGTCAGGTGCTTGATATGTGATACGTACAGGAATAAAATGAGAACTCTTCGTCAGAGTGTCGACTACTATGAAAATCGCGTCATGTCTCCTTGCCGTCAGTGGCAATCCAATGATCAAATCCATCGAAATGACCTCCCATTTCGATTATGGAATAAAGTGTGGTTGTAGTAATACTTATATATGTCTATGTCTGGCCTTTACGTGCTGACATTATCGACATTTGGCCACATAGTTGACTGTGTCTACCTTCATTCCTTTCTAGAAGAATAAGGGCTTAAGGTCCACCCTCATCTTCTTGACTCATTGGTGAGCCATGTATACTACTCTATGAGTCTTGTTTAGGATCAATATCCTCAATGCGTCGTTCAGTGGTACGTAAATCTAATTTTTAAACCTCAATAATCCATCGTCGTCAAATGTAAATCCTTCAAATATTGGTACCATCATTGTGTTTTGTCCGATAAAATCCTCGACCTCTTTATACTAGTCATCATCATGCTGTAAAGTTGGAATATTTTCACATAGATTCATATGAAGAGGCAACATGTAACGAACCGCCTCGTTACGACGATCATTCTAGTAACAGGGGCTAAATTTTTTTTTTTTTTTATTTATTTATTTTTATTTTGTGTTGAAGGTGTGTGCGCATGTGGAAGTAGCAACACAATGAACTGTACGATGACACTTGACTAACAACAAGACTCAACACGAGGTTCATCAAAAGAACGCTGAACGCCTCAATGAGAACCATCACAACACAACCATAGGCAAGGGTGCGCACTACAGACACTTAGCGAAAAGTAAAACTGACCACTAAATACGACTGACCTCCCGCCCGTCCTACCCTGCAAGGTTAGGACCTCCAAGACACATAATCAAC
>ML777869.1:0-34504 GCA_009831015.1 Picea engelmannii
TGATTTCTTATATTAGCTTCATAAACTCATACAAAACTTGTCAAAATCGCGTAGAAATTGTACGAACGAAGAGACCTCGGTCTCTCCTCTTTGAAGTTGATTCCAGAAATCTGTTGTAGCAAATAAAAAAAAATCCTTTCTATGAAGTTGATTCCAGAAATCTGTTGTCGTTGCAAATAAAAAAAAATCCTTTCTTCTTCTTCGTGCTTCTCTATGCGACTTGTATATGCCCAAGTGCTTATGATTGGGGTCGCGTTGTGTTGCTGTCGACCTCTTCTGAAATGAGTAATAGCAAATATTATGTAAAAAAACCATTGACCACGACACAACAGCGCCTCATTAATATGGTAGCTTTCTTCAAATTGTAAATTCAATGGAATTCTTTACAAATAGATATTTTACAACTAAAAGAAGTCAATGGATAAAATTTCTAGCATCATTTTTATTGGAGTTAACTAATCAGTTTAACTACTAATATTAATCACCATTATTATTTTTTATTTTTTTTAAATAACAATTTGTTTATATAAAATGAGAGTGAATTCAATATATGTACACACCGTTTCAAGGAGATAACAATATATAATATTTTTTTATAAGTATATTATTTCATGAATAACATCATAATAATATATTAATCATTTCCATGTATAAATGGGAAAAGGAAAAGTGAATATATGTATATTATTTAGGTCAAAGTATGATTGATAGATATTTGTTAGCAAATATTTGACACAATTGTTATTAGTATCCTAAATATAGAAGTGTGGACCAAGTTGAACATTTCATGTATAGAAGTACGATTACAACATAGAAGAATCTAGAAGTTAGGCGACACAGAACATAAGAGTGCCTCTTCTTTTTTTCATAGTGAGACATAAGCAATATCCTGCATTTTTTCATAGCATTCGAAGGAGAATGATGATGCCATTCACATTCCTTCTATAATAGTAGTGTGTGACATTGTTGTGAAGGTCAAGCCTTGACATTTAGTGTTTCCAATGTCAATGGTAGACCTTGTTAAAGTCATTCTTTGAGATATATGTATAGTCAATGCCCAAACCATCTTAAGGGGGATTTTATTACTCTGTTGTATGGGTAGAATTGGTACATGCTTTGGTTGGGTTTGGTTTCATGGAGAGCCAATGTATTTATCAAATTCCACAACAACATATGTTGGCAAATTTGGAGGGTTACTTCAATTTGCATGACTACTCCGAGAGAACCATTGACTAATCCTGCCCGGACCCATAAATTGTAGGATAACATAACTCATTGGCCTATACATATAAATACTTGTTTTTTTAGTTGGTCATCATCCTGTTGGTCCACTTCTGAATCACCAAGTAATTCTGCATCAGTTCGTGCGATTGGCATATTCAAGGATTGGGTCATGAACTTGTTATGGTTGTCCACAAGAATGTTTGTTGCAAAGAGGTGGATTGAATTGTCAAACCTTTGACTCTCTTCAATTAATAAGAATATGCCAGTCTTACACTGAAGGAGGTTCCAATCATCAATTGTTGGTGTAGCATTGTGAATGTTGGACAACAACTGGCATAACTGGGACTGGGTGCTAGAGATGCCTTGTTGTTGAAATATTGTTTCCAACTTGACTATAGTGGTAAATGTTGTCCATAAGCTCCTCCTTGAAGTTTCTCCTGCATAAAGAGGTTTTTCCATGAATGGTGGTAGTTGACCCAAGTTTCCTACAAGAATTATTGAGTAGGAACCAAATGAGCAATGGTTTCATTTTGGAAATGCCTCACGCAAACAACTCTCAATCTGAACAAAAAGTCTAGATCCTATGAAGCTCATCTCATCAATTAGAATCTAGTGAATATGTTTCATCTCTTCTTGGAACACTGTAAGGGACTAACCATGTAAAGGCTTCATGTCCTTGATAGAAATCCTAAGTCCATGTATAGTGGTTACATGTATGTTAAATGCTGCAACTCTAGTAGGGGCAAGAATCAATATTGGGCTATGGCCAAACATTGCTTGAGAAGATAGTGCTTATTTGATGCAACTTATAAGGTAGGATTTCCCTATGCTCGCAGTGCCTTGGATGATCATCTTCAATGGATATTTTGATTTTCTTTCTTGTAAGTGTTGTAGGATTATGTCGAATGGACGTTGTTGATGTGTAGAAAATGTATTTATGGAAGGACATAGCGGATTGAGTTCTTGTATGACTTCCACATTCTTTCACTTGTAGTTGATGAAGTTTGGTGTAGTGTCCAATGTATCTTAATATACTTTGAGTTGATCCCATGGGTGGGAAGTGCAATCCCAACATATCAAGAGAAGTGAAGTTGATATTTCCTGTAGGGTCCAATCTTGATAAAGATTTCCATTCATTCATCTCCATGTTTGGTTGTATGTTAATATGGCTATCCTCATCTTCATATGTTTGCTCATTAGGAGTGGGCGCATGGATGTGATCAACATGCCATGCATGATAGTCATTTCTTATGATCTCCCAATTAGTTACAATGTTTTCTTTTGAAAGACCTATGTCTTCAGAGAAGGAACAAGGGGGTTTGTATAAAAGTATCTCACTCCAACATAACTCAACAAAGGTATTGGAATCTTTGTTTGGTATTGTAGTAAAAAGTGGCCATACATGGACAATTGCAGGGATGATTTTTTTCCACTTCTCATTTTTTCGTTCTTGGTTATATGTCCTTTGTTTTACAAGGTCAACAAAACATATAGGGTCAAGAAAAACAAGAAAAATTAGATATGCATCAATGAAATTGGATCTAGATAAGCAATTAGACAAATCATGTGAGACTTGATGAAATATTTGGCGACCAACATTAAGTTTGGTGAAGGTGTGACTGCATGTGAAATTGGGAAAATTTGGAGCATATGGAAAGTTTGTTAGGAACTTATGTCCTCGTCTATAATTGCTTCTGAGTGAAAACATCGATAAGCATTTGAGGCAGGGTCCTCCGGATGTGATGTAGATGAAATTTTGGTCAACATATGGTGGTAGGTCTCTGATCACCCCTTTGCTTTGGAAGCATATTTGGAAATGTATTTTAGAACTACATAATGAGAGAGGACTAATTGGAAATCTACATTTTCTCACCATGTTTGGAGTATGCTAGGATTATGGATGTTTAGGCACTCATCACTGCGTGCCGGGTGATATGTCTTTTGTCCCATTTCATCAATGCAGAGTGATGACTCCATTTGTACCTTCGAGGGGAATTTATAATTGCATTCAAGAGTAGCCCCTTTTTTACAGAGACATGTTTTCTCGGTGCACTTTGTATGTATTTGAACTCAATTTAAGAGTTGTTCATAGTCTCCAAGTGGGTTGGATGTAAATATCTCCCGTGTATCTAGCAAGCAAGGGTAATCTTCAACGTATTTATGCATAGCCATGTGTGTCTCATGGTTTTCTTTAGGAGTCCAAGTTGTAACATAGTTATCAAAGAAACTCTTTGCATCATTGATTTGATTTGGGTCTTCCCAATTTAATGTTTCCATGTTTGGGGCACCAACAAGCAAATAGAAAGCCATGTATATGTGTAGAGCCTCAATGTTACCATTCATACCTACAAAAGGAATATGACATGATTAGTACAAAGGATATAAATTTATAGGTTGGGTAGAGGTACTTTCAAGTATTATAGATTATGTACCTATACCAATAGTCAATTGCATGCATATTCTTTTGTAGCATTTCCTCATGGAAGATTGAAAACCTTTTGTGCATGTATGCAACTACAGTGTGGGGGTGATCAATGAAATTGTGGGTATGCCAATGTTGGTGAAGCATTGGGTCAAGAGGTTTACCCTTTTGCATAACTGCATGAAATTTCAACCATTTTGTGTTCGCTGCACTGAGAGTGAAAAAAAGGTTGGGCATTAAAGTTGTGTTATCATTTTTTTTGGCTCGATCCTTTGCTCAATCCAAAATTATCTAGTCCCACATAGGTGTGATCATAAGTGCATGACTTGTTCTGGGAGTTGGTCTGTAGGCAGTTCTTTGAGATGTGCATGTAACTCTTGAATTGTGGTGGGTGTGTTATGCTCTTTTCTTTGCTTGACAAATAAGGTAGTTGTTGCTTGACTTTGATGGAACATAATCAAATTGTAGAGGTAGCATCTGAATCATGGATGAATACCAAACCTATTGTCATGGTATCTCATCAAGTGTACTGCATAGCTATCAAGAGGGATGTTCCTCATGCGTGGTTGGTGAGGCAGGGTATCCCCATTGGGGAACGAGCAAAAAATTCCATGTCGAATAAACCCTTTGTGTTGTACTCATCGATTGGTGATAGGCCAATTGTCGACCATTCAATTGTCTCTGGTGGAACGCCATTTGTAGTGTGAACAAATGCTTGATAAATTTCACAAAGTGTCCTCAAACACATGATTTTATTAATATGAAAATAAAGATTACAAAGGGTGGTGAGGACTAAAAATCTACTTAGTCTCACTTGAAGAAAGAGCTAGTTTATATAGCTCAACTGTAAACTAAATTCTAGGAGAACAACCAATCACATAATCACATGAGTATGATAGGTGTCCTTTACATAGAAGCTAGGTGTCATTATCCTAAAAAACTAGAAATAAACTAGTTTCTAAAAATATTTAAACTAGGAAAATACTATAACTATAGAACTTTAGGATTACGAGGCTAGCATTCCCCCTTTAATCCAAAAGTTTATTTTTACAAATACCAAGTTTATCTCTAAACTTAGTGAACTTTATTCTACCAAGAGGCTTGGTAAAAATATCTGAAGTTTGATCTTTAGATGGACAATACCGTGGCTCAATGATGTCATTATTGATGAGTGTTAAGATGAAATTATACTTGGTGTCAACATGCTTAGTCTTGGAATGAAATATTGTATTTTTATCCATCTTTATTGTTGACTGATTATCAATCCATAAAATGGTTGGTGTTTGCTGAATAGTGCCAAGGTCCTGTAAAATCCTGCGTAGCCAAATAATTTCACATGATGCTTCCCAGGATGAAATGTATTTTTCCTCTGCTGAAGAATTAACCATTGTAACATGTTTTTTACAACTCCAAGATATTGCTGCTGAACCCATATTCATCAAATAACATGAAGTTGATGTTCAATCATCAATATCACCTGCAAAATCTGTGTCTGAATAACCAACATGTGTGAAGTTATCATTCTTCTTATAAAGTAGACCATAATCCTTTGTACCCTAAATGACATCATCAAGCCACAATATTGTCCATCTGAAGATCAAACTTCAGATATTTTTACCAAGCCTCTTGGTAGAATAAAGTTCACTAAGTTTAGAGATGAACTTGGTATTTGTAAAAATGAACTTTCGGATTAAAGGGGAGAATGTTAGCCTCATAATCCTAAAGTTCTATAGTTATATTATTTTCCTAGTTTAAATATTTTTAGAAATTAGTTTATTTCTAGTTTATTAAGATAATGACACCTAGCTTCTATGTAAATGACACCTATCATACTCTTGTGATTATGTGATTGGTTGTTAACACATATTCATAATCACCAACTTTGTTATCTCCATACTGAGTTGAAGTTGAAGTATTTGAATTAGAATGTGATTTGGAGTTAAATTTTTTCTTATGTTGGGGCAATTTTTCATTCCTTGTTCTACAATCTTCTGCCACATGGCCAATGCAAAGACATCTTTTGCACCTTACTTCAGTCGTATCTGCACTTTTTCTTGTTCTGTTGTTAGGATCATCTTGAGATCTCCTAAAATATTGTTGATTTTGATTGTTATGCCCTCTTCCTTGGCTTCTACTACGACCTCGACTATGTTCTGGATTATTGGATCTTCCTCTTCCTCTATAATTGTCATTGTACATGCCTCTTCCTCAGCCTCTTGTACTTTCATTGTTGGTGCCTCTTCCTCTAGTACTTTCATTGTAGGTGCCTCTTCCTCTTGAGATTTCGCCTTTGTTTGAGTTGGTAAAGAGAAGATCTTCTCCAAAGGTTTTCTTTTTACCAAAAGTTTTGTCATGTTGTAACAGTAAATCACTGAGAGAGACACATTTTTTTTTCTAGTTTGCCTGTGAATTGTAAAGTTTCCAAGAAATTTTTATAAGAGGGTGGAAAACCATTTATCAATATGGAGGTCATAAAATTTTCTTCCACATCAGTAAACACACATTTGACTATTTCAAGTCGTATATTTTTTAAACGAGAGATGTAATCCAAAACATCTGCCCCTTCAACTAAACTTTGTTTAAGAAGCTTTGTGTGAAGATCAACCCGTTTTGATTAAGGTCGAGTATCAAACATGTTTTTGAATATTTTCCATGCATTCCAAGCATCAATTGCATTTTCTATGTGGACAAGCATTTCATCCGTGACAAGAGATTTTAAAAGTGTGAGTGCCTTGTCATCTTTTAATTCTCATTTAGCCAATTCTCTAGCATCAATAGGCTTCGTGGGAGGTTTATCACCATTACATACATATTTCCACAACTCATTATAAACTAGGGTGTTTTTCATGTGACGACTCCAAGTCTTATAGTTCTTGGGTCCATCCAATTTATCAGAATCGGTGAATAAATTTATCAATTTATACGAGACTCTGTACACACTGCAAAATAGTACTATAGGGACTTGGCCTTGACCCTCTTATAACCTCGATGAAAAAGATGTTGATAGAGTATTTTACTGGACTCTTATCAACACTTTGATTGCAGATTACAATTTTCTTTCAATTGGACAAACTTTCAAAATTTGACTAAAAAATGATTATGCCCCCTTTTGAAGTGAACAAAATTGTTCAAGACTTCAATTACAATAAAAAATACCCCTTTAACTTAGAAATGAATTCAATTAAAAAAAATAATATCACTCCTTATAACTCCATTTTATATGAAAGAGCATAAAAATTTGATTTGCCCAAAACAAAATAAATATGTTTTGCCATCTTATATAATTCTTATATTTTCCATTTTGCATTAAAAACCCTCCTAAAAAGAGTGTGAACACCAAATTGGTGTATGAGACCCCCTCCGCCCAATGATTTTTACTATACATACCCTATTCCCCTCTCGATTTGAACATGTGACCTTTTAAGAAGATACACATGTTCTTAACCATTAGACACGGTATAAAGCTTATAACTTTTCAAAAAACATTTGCCACTTTTTCGTTTTTTTTTGTCTTATTACAATTAGTAAAAGACGATTTAAAAAATATCCCTTGAATGGATCTTTTTGCACGAGGATCCCTTTATTTTCTGGACACTTTGATGGCCAAGGTGGGGGTGAACACTTTCCTGTTTTTTGTATGCATGCGATCCAACCTTCACTTGAAGCGTTTGAAAAGCTACGTCGCAGCTGTATGCACACGATGAGTTTCAATGAACGAAGAGTTTTAGCACATCATTATTGTTTGTGCCTCGATTTTTAACAACAAATCTTCATATGCAGTCAAGGTTTGTGATCAACTCTTTAGCTCGAAGCCTGTAACGCAACTCTTTTGATTAAATCAAACGGTGGACAACTTTATTCTATCTCGCTTCAAATTACAGAAACGTCCAACAGAAACCCCTAAAAATCAATCGTTGGACAAGATCTTAGATAGTACCATTCAAACACGTTTCAGATGTTCAAGATATCCAAATGTTCTTTTGGTTGAACGCTCATCCACCAGATTCGGATACCAAGCTTGTTATTGCTTGTTCTTTGAAACCTGCTGCGTGAAAGGAGCTCCCCTTTTCTGGAATGGTGATTTTGCAGATCTAAAACTTATTCCACAAGATAGAAAAAAAGGATTGCCAGATTTTAATGGATCTGAAATAACCAAATGCTACTTTGACAAATTTGTTTGAAGAAACCAGGCTTAAGCTTTGGAGTCTTCTTCTTCAAAGATCCATCATAGTCATAGTCTTTTCATTCCCATGGCTATCTCCTCACCAAGGCTCTTTCAACATGGATCTGATACCATGATAAATTTCGCCAAGGCTCTTTCAACATGGATCTGATACCATGATAAATTTCACCAAGTGTCACATAATTTTATTAATATGAAAAGAAAGATTACAAAGAGTGGTGAGGACTAAAAAACTCTTTAACTTCACTTGAAGAAAGAGCTAGTTTATATAGCTCAACTCTAAACTAAATTCTAGAAGAACAACCAATCACATAATCACATGAGTATGATAGGTGTCATTTATATAGAGGTTAGGTGTCATTATCCTAACA
Organism: Picea engelmannii; assembly: GCA_009831015.1. Lineage (NCBI taxonomy): Eukaryota > Viridiplantae > Streptophyta > Pinopsida > Pinales > Pinaceae > Picea > Picea engelmannii. Next base: position 8,201 of record ML777869.1, read on the forward strand.
AACTAGAAATAAACTAATTTTTAAAGATATTTAAACTAGGAAAATACTATAACTATAGAACTTTAGGATTATGAGGCTAACAATGTTATTATTTTTTCCATTTCTCATTGTGTATTAGACAATCTAAATGCAAAGAAAGACATTGGTTGCTCCTCTTGGAAAACAATATGGTGGTCTATATTTATGATATTCGACTCTTCATTGGGAGAAACACAATTTTTTGTAGACACAAAATGGAGGCGAGAGGAGACATTGGTGCTAGTGGTTGGAAGTGATGCAAGCAAGTTTTGGTCAACTTGGACGTCATTGTAATATTTGTCATTTTGCATCTTGTAGAGCAATGCATTGATGACATGAGATTTTGTCACATAACAATCATAACATTTCCCCTTTCCTCCATGTCTCATGACAACCAAGATGTCAAGATCCAAAAGGAGACGTGGCCAGTAAGTTGCTATTTCAACAATTTGTTGTGGGAAACTGAGTGTGACCATTGTATTGTATTTTCCACCTTGAGCATGCCTAACTTGCAAGATGGGGCTAACTAAAGCAATTAATATTTCCTCAACTTGAGTAAGTATTGACAGGACTATGGGTTGTTCACTGGGGTCCATATTATTCTATTTGGAGAACCGATGACCATTATTTTCTCTATGACATCGAGTACAAATGTGTCCATTTGGAGATGGGCGAGTAGAAATGCCAGGATATGATTCCATACATGCAATACACGTACGCATGCTAGACAAGAATCAATATGTTTTCGGAAAGATTGGGAAGCATGAGTATGGGGTTGATGTTCTAAAACATGTGTTGGCAAGTCCACACAAGGTTGCTTTTGGTTTATATGTGAAGTCTCTCTAATTCTCTTCATTTTTTTTCATCATATTTGATTTCACATTGTTCATTTTGTTGGCTCCTAGATGTAGAGAGAGTAGTATTGATTGGGATAATAGTTTCTATGTTAACAATGTCGTTGTTCCACCTATTTCTTCTTTGTTGGTTTATTTTCGTAGCATGAATTGTATGGCACTGACGACTGTATAGAGCTTTGTTGGGAAGTTGAATCTATGAAGAAGTTATGCGCAAAACATTTGATGTCATGCCTTGTTGAAACATAACACACCTTTCTAATAATCTTGAGAATCCTTCACATGTGGTGTTTGTTGGTGTTGTTTGGAACATGGGGGCATTTTTTGCGTAAGATGGAATTGCATATAAGAGAAACAATGAATAATTTGTAATCAAAACTCAAATTTCTTGATAGCACATTTCATATGTTTGATGGCATGTTTTTTTAAGCATATTCTCAAAATAGTTAAAAAATCAATAGATTTAATTTAAAATATGTTATAAATGAATGCATACGTTGGATTTCCTTCTATACAAATGTCATAATGAAGGGAAAAAACTCAAAAACATAAACACTTTATGCAATATGTATATGCACAAAAGTAGGGAAATTACAAGTTGTTGTTTGAAAGAAACAACCATAACACTTTGCATTCACTATTTATTCAACAATTTAGGGATGAGAACATCCTCTTTTGGCTTTGATATGTGATCAATTTTATCGCATGAAATCATGATGCATTTGATTTGTTTTTGATTGGAAAATGTTTTTTCATACACTACTAGTTTGAACAAGTAACTATTAAAGAACAACTTGCCAAATATGTCTGTGTTTTTTTTGGTATTTCCCTCATAGTCATAATCAAATAGCTTCTCAACATATACACCTATAAGTTGTTCTGCGTCTTCTTGGACTTCAGTAACATTGATTTTACTTGTTTGGTCTTCAATGATGAACTAAAAAATGTACTTATGTTCACATTCAGAAACATGTTGATTCCACCTTTGGCAGTTCCAGACACCATCCTCAATACGTGTGAGTTTTTTTTTTGCACTTTCGGTCTTTAAATGTAAGTGGGCATGCAACATACCAACAACTATCTGCATTTAAAGAAGCAATAGTTTCCTCAACCAAAATGAATGCAGGGTTTGGATATTTTCCAATTCCCTCATTTTCTATGTCAACCAAGTGATTTTGAATGGAAGGGTTAAACCAGGTTCTCAATTATTGTGCTTCTTTGAGAATATGATTGATGGAAAGTTGGGAGGTGAAGGTTGTAGTAATTGATATCCTATTAAAGTTGGTTACTTTTCTAGCTTTGAGAGCGATTATTGGAAATCTATTTGAGATAGAATCTTGGTATAGAGTATGTTTACTATAGAAGACCCCCCATAATGTGACCTCTATACTATACCATAACACGTCCTTTAGTTGGAGGGTTCTCTTATGTGTCCCAGTTCCATTATTTCTCATGATGATTACTAAAGGGATAATGGAGATATCAACTCCAATAATATCAACTACAAAGTTGTTGACTAAAGTTGGTATCACATTAATAGAAGTGAACACAAATTTGTTGTTTTCTATCAAATCATCATCCTCTAAACAAGCTTCAATGGTTGAGGTAATATCTAGATTTATTTCCCAATTATTTTTTAAATGATTGAATTCTTTTTTTGCGATTTTGATGTACCCTTTTGATATGATGTAAACTTTTCCAATGTCTATAAAAGGATGTAAGTTTGTCGCTTGGATGTTGAAGCATGTAATGCATATCTCACCACTTTTTGCATCAATAACATCAAAGCTAAATACATGGCCAAGTCCCTTGGCATTGGTGAATGTGCATAGATTAGTTTTTGAAAGTACTCTGACTTTCAGAGTCCATTCCTTTAGGGTTGAATGTAAACATGCAATAGGTGTAATTTTTGGGGGTGTATTAGTGGGTTCTAATGGTTTTTTTACAGAATAACTTACATCTTTCATCAATGTTGGGGCACCAATAATGTCTACTTTAAAAGTATCACTTGTATTTCATGCACTTTTAGAACCCTGCAAAAAAAGTAAAAACAATGTACAGCTAACACTTGAATTACTGGTCACATAGTAGGCAATGTAAAATGTGGTAAGTGCGTGCGATGCATGTGAAAATTAAAGGGATGTGTAGATGGAAAAACAAGAGAATAGTTGTATAAACTATAACTAAATTTGAGCTATGCGAAGAAAGTAGAGTGAAGACATACTTGTTGTTTTGGATAGATCTACAAGTGAAGTCTTGTAGTTGAACTAAGGACCCTTTTTCTATTTGAGATGATGTGAAATAGTGTGCAAGTGTTGAAGCAAATAAGCTTCACAGTGTACTACTTCCATCAGATAAGACTACTGAGTAACAATCTTCTAAGTTTAACTTGACGTCCATAATTTGTATAACAAGACTACAAAGAACCTCTCCATTTCCAATCCTTGTAAGTGATTTTGTTGTTAACACATATGCCATACCTTGGATATTTTGTTTAAAGGAGTTTTAAATGTGCTGACATGAGTTTTAAATGTGTTTTGCAGGTTCTTAAATTAAATCTTTCATACTTCATTAAATTGTAGGAACTGAATTGTAGGAACAAACCCGTCGTCCATGGAAGTTGATGGCTTATTAAATGCCGCACCAAGATCATGTATCATGCATGAGGATGTGTATATATCCATTTTTTTATGGAGGATCTCTGTCACAACATCATGCACATACATCCCATGCACATGGAATAATTAATGAATAGGTCAAAACAATTTGATATATATGGCCGTGTTCTATTTGTAATTGATAGACAATGAAAGAGCTCGAGAGACTTCCCATTAAAATAACGCCTTCGACATAATAAACTAATAGTGAGTATAGGCTCATGTCTTGAATAAAAAAGAAATACTATTTTATTCCCTAGACACAAAAGAACTAATCAACATGATATTTTTTCTTGTCTATCTAGGTCCTTTGAATTTTCTACTATTGCTAGACAACCCTAGATATACCTAAATCATTTGAAAGGTTTCCAATATTTCATGGAGATAATGCTATTAGTGCTCATGATCATTGGGATGATTTTATGGATACTATCATAAGTGAAAGTGTGCAACATATAGATGTTCTATTCATTTTTTTTCTTTATCATTAAATAAATATGCTCATAAATGTTTAGCCAATAAAAGCATAAATTCTTTGGATGATTGCATAAATACTTTCTTTTCTAGATGGCAATAAAAAAGGGATAGTATATTTCTTTTGAATACATTACCTAGTGTAAAATGGAATGAAAATGAAATAGTGAAAGGATTTAACTAAAGATTTGATAATTTGCTCATGATATCCCTCATAATCTCCAACCAACCCCAACCACTATTTTATTGTACTATCTAAATGCATACTAGGGCTAATTCAACTTCTTCCTTAACCAATCTAAACCAACAGATCTAAAACATGCCCAAGCTAAATCCAAGAGTTTATATGCTGATTTGATTTTCTTAGGAAGGCCCAATTTCTTAGGCCTACTTAGGGCAATATCATCTAAGGTAAAACCTAAGCTAAGAACCATGAACAACACTGACCCAACACTTGATCCTTTAGTTGCTATAATGGATGCAATAAAGAGAATGTAAACTAATTTTGCTCAACAAAATAATGCATTGCAAAATATGTTGGTTCAAGTGGAAAGAGCTCAACAACAAAATAGGTATGCCCCAAGAAATGAGAGATATCAAGGTCCTCTTCAAAACCAAATACCTCCTATCATGTTATAACCAGTCAATTTAGTTGATCATGAATCCCATTTGTTTTCTTAGGCTTGCCAAGATTTTCATGAAGAAAAAACTTGTGCTAGATACATAGAGCTAATAAATGATAAATAAAATAATCATGATAACAACAACTACTTGGATACATGTAACAATCTACTTGAAGGAGGGGAATCTTACCCTTTATCTCTAGAAAATATGAAATATGTTAAATATAGAGGTATATATTCTTATAGAGCTATTATGATTTTTGGTGAAAGACCCTCTCAAGAGGAAATGAAAGAATGTCAGAAAGGAGAGATAAGGGACTGACTTATCAATGTAGAAAAAATAATAATGTCTCTCAAGTAGAAAGACAAGGTCCTATCAGGTTTCCAAAGAGTAAACAACCTATTGAGTCAAATAAATAAGTATCACAAGGGGAACCCTCAATGATTTCATTGTCCAATATAATTATCAACATAAAAAATTGGGTTAGTGATGCTAAGGTTCTTGTTTGTTTGACTAAATCAGCCAAGGTTCCTTCTATAAACATGAATTTGAAAAAACTACTTAGCATGGAAAAAATTGTTGAGACAAATCAAGTCATCGACACCAATGAATATTGCCCGATAGTATTACAAGAAATGACCCAGGAAGGGAAGCAAAATGGGAATCATATCCCCTTCATTTCATTAATAGTGAATGAATTACTCCTCAACCAATGTCATGTCATCGAAGGTCATGAATCAACTAGGTTTAAATACCACTAGGTCATACATGAATGCTTGTTCCATGGATTCTAGGGACACAAATATAAGAGGTAGCATCCAAATGGGACACAAATTTAAGAGGTAGCATCTAAATGGATTTACCTTATGCTACCATACCTACCTATGAAAACACTTATGTAACCTTACATCAAGATAAAGTGAATAAATACCATGTAGAAGACCCCCATGGCCCTATGAATGAATTAGTTTGCTTTGAAGAAGATATTGGAAATTTTACCATTCTAGAAAATTCCACAACTCCTAGATAAGATAGTAATGTTATGTGGAAGATGAGATTTGATGGAGCTCGATCTAGAATGGGGGCCAATGTAGGCATAGTTTTCACATCTACTCAACTTGTTATTTCTAGCTATGCTTTGATGTTAGAATTTTAGTCAACAAATAACATGGCAGAGTACGAGGCCCTCCTTTTAGGCTTAGAATTGGAAAAAGACATAAGAATCAAATCCTTAAAGATAATAGGTGATTCTGATTTGGTAATCAAGTAGGTGAAGGATCAATTTGATTGTAAGAGTGTGTGGTTGAAAAGGTACATGAACACAATCTGGGATACAATTGAACTATTCAACGCTTTATCTCTAGAAAAATAATCATGATTTTTCAACGAACAAGATATGCCTTAGTAGTAGTTTCTTCAAATCTCCAACCTTGTAAGGAGTTATTGGAAGGATGAAATATGTAAATCATCTTTAGAACCTCTGTTGTAGATAACTTTGAACATTGGTAGTTATTGAATGACGACTCTTATATTTTAATATTTATGAACAACCCGCAATAATTTGTAGAATATTATATATATTGGTGGGAAGAAGGAAAACAATGTCTTGAAGATTATGAATTGAAAGAAAATAAGTTCCCCATTAGACTTGTCCCGTTGCAAAAAATATTCAATAGACACAATATGCACAAGAAAAATAATAAAGTAATCAAACCTGATGAATACATTGAAATCAATATAGGATCACCCGCAATCCGAAGCTCATAAATACATGTAAAGATACTTCTAATGAAGAAATGTGGGAAATTGAAAATCTAATAAGAGAATATAGATATGTCTTTGCTTATTCTTATGATGATTTAAAATATTATAAGGGTTATATTATCCAACATACAATTCCATTAAAAGAGAATGTCAAGCCTTTCATAGAAAAATTATAGCAAACAAATCCTAAGTTGACACCTCTTATCCAAAAGGAATTGTAAAAAATGTTTGAATCCAAGATCATTGTTCCCACAAGACATTCGACCTGGGTAGCTAACCTTGTGGTGGTAAGAAATAAAAATGGAGAAGTTTGGCTGTGTATATTTCAATAATCTAAATGCATTATCTAAGAGGATAATTATCCATTACCCAGAATGGAACATCTATTGCAAAGGATCATGGGATTAGGGACAATGGCTATGTTAGATGGATTCTTTGTCTATAACCAAGTTCTAGTGAATGTATATGATCAACAAAGGATCACATTCACCAAACCTTGGGGCACCTTCAAATACTTGAGAATGCATTTTGGCTTACTTAATGCCAGTTCTACATTTCAAATAGCCATATATTTTGTCTTTAGGGATCTCACGTGTAAGATAATTGAAATATACCAAGATGATCTAACTATATTTTCAAAGGAAGGAAACTCTCGCATAAAGCATCTTAAGCAAGCCTTTGAATGATGCCATACATATGGAATCTCATTGAATCCTAAGAAATAAATATTTCGAGTTCAAGAGGGTACAATTATCTGACACATAATCTTGAAGGATGGGGTGAAGGTTGATCCTGAAAGGATAGAAGCCATCAAGTAAATCCCTTTGCCCAAACATAGGAAAGTGCTTTATCATTCTTTGACAAAATAAACTTCATAAGAAGATTCATTCCCAATTTTTCCAAGATCACTAAGCCTATATCAATCTTTCTCAAGAAAGATGTGGATTTCAAGTAGAATGATGGCGATAGACAAGATTTCAAAATGATCAAAGAAGTGATTATGAAATCCCCAAAGTTAGTTAGCCTAGATTATTCAAGGGATTTATGAATATTTTCATTTGCTTTTGAAGATACTATTTCTAGTGTCATACTTCAAAAGAATGATCAAGGTGAAGAGAAACCCATAGAATTCATGAGTAAATCCTTTAGATATGCTAAATAAAAATATGACATTATGGGAAAGCAATGTTAAGCACTTGTGAAGTCCCTAAAGCATTTAAGGGCATATGATGGATATTCTAAGATAGTGGGATGCGTTCCTCGCTCAACAATCAAAGATATATTAGCTTAGCAAGATTGTTTGGGAGTTAGAGGTAAATGGGTGGTGAAGATACAAGAATATGACTTAAACTTAGGCCAACTAATTTATAAAGGGACAAGGATTAGAAAAAAATCTAACTGAAGGAAATGAGACTACTCTTGGCATAGATGGTGAAAATAACCTTATGATTTCCATGGTGCTTGAAAATTTAGAACAACATGAGTGGTAAATTGATATTATTTATTATCTTAATAACCTTACATGTTCTAAGCATATGGTGGATTATAAGAGAAGATATTTACGGTTAAAATCCTCTAAATTTTGTTTGATTCATCAAGGTTTGGGATGGAGCAATCCCAAAGGATTTATCCTTATATATATATATATATATACCCTAAATAATTAAAGAGACTCATGGCCAAATTTCATGAGGGGTTATGTGGTGAACATTATACAGTGAGGACAATAACCCATAAGATTCTAAGGGTCGGTTATTATTGGTCCACTATATTTGTTGTCCACAAGTTTGTAAGATCTTGTTAGCCTTGCCAACTCTTCACATGTAGGAAAACATTATCCTCACCTTCACATCTAGTTATAGTGGAAGCATACTTCCAGCAATGAGGCCTTGACTTCATAGGAAAATTTAAGGACAATTCAAGCAACTATTACTGATGGATTCTCATGGATACCAATTACTTCACTAGTTGGGTTGAGATGATATCTACTAAAAGGAAAATCGATAATGTATTGATAGAATTCTTGGAAGATAAAATCATCAATAGATTTGGTGTTCCAACAAAGATCACCACCAACAATGTCAAATCCTTAAGTTCAATGGAAATGTCTACCTTTTGCTTCAACTATGACATTGTCCTATCCCATTCCTCCAACTATTATCCTTAAGGAAACAATCTTGCAAAATCTAGTAATAAGAACTTAATGACCATCATAAAAAAGATGGTGGATGATAACAAGAAAACTTGGGATATAAAAATTAAGCATGCATTATGGGCTGATAGGATAACACAGAAAGAATATATTGGTAAAATCCCATTTGAATTAGTAGACGAGATGGAAGTTACATTGCCCATTCACTTGAATATCCTATTATACTAGATTTTGTAGCATTTCTCCTCCAACCAAGATGCAATTCAAGGAAGAATCAACCAATTAATAGAAATTGATGAAAGTAGAAGGAAGTCCTTTGATAACTTCACAAAGAATCAATAAAATTTCAAGTCAAGACAAATTCGATAAAAAGGCCCACCCAAGAAATTTCTAGAAAGGTGATCTTGTTCTCATGTGGAATAAAAGAAATGAAAAATTAGTAAAACATGGCAAGTTCAACAGTTTATGGTTGGGTCCATATAAAGTTGACAATGCTTCATGTGAAAATTCTTTCTACCTTAGTCACTTAAATGGTGAGAGACTACCATTTCCCATAATTGGGTAAATTCTAAAGTTGCTCTTCAAAGATAACATTTGATGCCATAGGCCATCCAAGTAATAAAAATTAGGATGAATAATCTCTTTAGCATGAGCATTGTATTTACTTTGCATGCATTTCATTTGTTTCTTTTCTACATTAGAATTGTGTCTTGATGAAGTAGGTAATACTCTCATTGTTATGGATTATCCTTTAATCATGATGTTTCTAACTGATATCCATGTGACTTCCTTCTTTTATTATATAGGAAGGGACAAGACATTTGTGTCTTTGTCCCTCTCCAATATCTAATCTATATTTGGTGATAATGTTTCAACTTAATCAGTTTTGTATATTTTGGATTTCTCATGCAATCTCACATAGAGTACATGTCCTCGAGTTGGAGCCAATTGTTACCCCTTAGTTTTGCATTAGGGTGTCCACATTGTTTTGCTAGATTGTCCCAACATTTGAGTTGATCTTGTGTAATTTTGAGATGATGGATGAGCCCAATATTCCATGAGTAGTTTATGCCTTTATGAGAATCTTTGATATGTATCATGATGAGCCAAAAGTTGTGATGATGTATCATTTTTATTTTCACTAGACCATGCTTAGTGATTTATGTAAAGTGTTCTTTTTTCTTAGGTGGTTTCTCTAGACCCTTGTGGTTGGTCACCGTCTATCCTCTTAGACTTTATTTCAAGGCCAATCCTTCCCTTTTGAATCATTCTAACCATATTATATAGATCATTTATGGTCGAGGTGAGTGTGCATGAGTCATGGGATAGATCTATTAGGACAACTGACTTAGAGTTCCCCTAAGTTTTTTCACTTTACCTTTGTAAAAGTTGTGCTATATGATTGTAAATGTTTTATAAATATAAGCACACTTCCCCTTTATCCTAAGCATGGATATATGTATTTATGTCACAGTGTAGCCTAGGTGATTATTTCCCTAGCAATTTTGGGTTATATGGCATGTATTTGGCACTTGAGATAATGTAAAACACCTCCATGAGGGGCCTCTACATATTTTTATGCACATGGATAATGGAGGGCCCCTCTCTTCAACACCTAGCACCATTTGGTGACTTTTCATGCATGTTTCCTTGCTAGAGGATAATAGATCACATTCCATGGAGTGCTCCACCATTTGGCACACATATGAAGGCACATATCATCTTCATTGAGGAACCATCCACCATTTTCTTGAGGCGATTGGAGCATTTTCCTTGGAGATTGTATTTCCCACATTTTCCATGGAAATGGTCATTGGTGTGGTTCGAGGAGTTAGTTTCACATTGGAGACCTCACCTTTGGATCATTGGAACCTTAGGATATGATTCATCCACCAATTTTGAGCCACACATGCCACTTGGACGATTTACATGCTAGCTATTTCATCTTTTGGAGGGCTCGACCTTGCTTGATGGAGGTTGTTAGGCATCTTTCCTTGAATGGAGGCTAGACATAGAATCCTTTTGACCTATCCTTCTCTTATTTTGATGGGGACGTCCTCTCTCCATGGATACTTTTGTACATGTAGCATAAGCACTTCATTGTTTATGCATTGTTTGACCTTATCCTCCTAAACTAGTTAGAGGATAAAGGTTATTTATGATTTCCCAAGATAGATCTAAGGGAGTTTCCCTATGATAATATTATTGTATTAAGAGGTTTGTTTATCATAAAATCTATATAAGAGGCTCCCCTCCATAGTTATTTTGTTTTTGTTGGAACATTTGAGATAATTTTTGTGGAATATCAAGAATTGAGGCTATTTTGGGTTCTTGTTCAAGGATTTTATTTTTTGTGTGGCTGAAATATTTTCGTTCTACAATATTGAGATGGTGTGGAATTTGTTTACACAACAAAGGCTATCGACTTGACCCATTCAGGAGTACATCTACAACTTGGAAGGGGTTTAGTGTGGTAACACCTCTTCTCTCATTTGTTATCTTGGTTTTGGGGTTTCTGATTATAATTTTATGTCTTAAGGAATACTTGCAAGTTTATTAACTTAAATTTCTAGGGTAAAGTTGAGTTGTTAGTTGAAGGAGCATCCTTTGGATCCATTGTAAAATTTATGCATTAAATCCTAGCAAGGTAAGGGTGGATTTAGTGAGATTTCATGCTTCATATCTATCCCTAACTACATAAAAAATAGGTCCTATAAGAAAGTATATTGACTCCATTATTCCTAGGAAGTATTTGACACCGATTTCTCCCATCAACCACCAAACAAAAAACCCTAAAAAGCTTTTCCTTTTTTTTTGTTTATTGAAATCTAACATTAAAATTCTAAATATCTTCTAGTTAGATTTCAAATTCTAGTAATTTTTCATTGATACAAGATTATTTCCTAGACTTGTTTGTTTTAATGACAATTTGGAATAATTTCAAAGTATCTATCCAAAAACGTAATTGCGACTAACCCTAAGTTTTTGCTTTAATTATTTATCTTTTACTCGAGTTATTAATTGATTTAGAAAATCTAGAATTTACTTTTTTTCCATATAAAATCAGATTTTCAAGTTAACCTATCGAATATCATATCAAATACATAGGTTTAACAAGTGGTTTTCACCACTTGTTCAAATCTAGAATTTCCCTTAATAATATCATAAAACCAGATTTGTATTTGGATCCATATAATTGTTAATTGGTTATATTTAAGTTGGATCTAGCTTTTGCATGCCTGGTTTTATAAATGCTACAATCGACTTGTATGAAGCATCACATATTCAACTTTTGAATCCTTTACTTTTAAAGTCATACCTTTTGTTGGATTTAATTCCTTTTCATTTAAAGTAAATCTTTGCATCTCATAGTTAATTATCATTAAGATTTACTTTCTAATTCTTAGGCTCTCTTATTCATCATATAGTTTAGGGATACTCCCCTTGGAATTTAAGAGAGTTAGCCAAAAGTGAAGAGGCGAACTATACTAAGGTGATAGTAGTACTTCTCCTGAGGGTTACCTCAAGGTTGCATCCACAGATTATGAATTTTTCCACTTAGATGAAAGTTGAAGAGGTAATAATAGGGATTAAGAGTTAGACATTATAGAGTATATTTTGTATATGAGTTTAAATTTATACATATTTTAAGGGTATGGGGTTATAAAAGATAAGGACTAAGGGTTAGTTGTTATAGGGGTTATATGTTGTTAGAGTTAGGGTATAATTTTAGGATTTCTCCACATTTTTGAGGATATAGTATTTAATTGGTACATGTATCATTAATTAGGTGTTAGAGAAAGAGTTTATAAGTTTAGGGGTTATATAAATATATGTTGAAGGGTTATAAGGGAAATGGTTTGTTTGGATTGACATGTAAGAGTGGTTGGTGGGAAAAGTCTTCTCACTAATTTATGAGAACATGGGCTAAGTACAATCATTTTTTGGGAAATGTGAGAGTCAAACTTGCATGAGAAGAAAAGGAAATTCGAGTGTGTTTTTGGAAAAATTTTTAGAAGCATGTTTTGGGAAACAAAAGGGGAGCTTGGTGCTGGGAAAGAGCACTAGCCATGTTATGTTTGAGAACATCCATGAAAGGGCTGATTTTTATGCCAAGAGCTAGGATGTATGCTTGGAAATGCATTTTTTGTGGGGGAAATGGCTCAAGAGCCTTGATAAGGCTTCTGTAAGTACTCCAAAGTAATAGATGGGAATTCCTGGAGTCCCCAAATAAGAGATTTCCTGGCCAACAATGTGCACTGGAGCCCTGGAGGGAAGTGAGAAGGCCTGAGGCACTGCATGACAGAGAAGGGGGATCCCATTCCTTAGGTTGTGCAGGTTCAGGGGAAAGAGGGATTTTGGGATACTGAGTGTGGAGAGTGGATAGCCAAGAGGGCCAGACCTTCTTATGGATTCATAGCCTCAAATCGAGGGTGGCTTGTTGTTGAGAGAAAAGGAACACCAATCCTATGGCTACGAGGAACGCCCTTCATACATAGTCAGTCGGTATACCATTACAAGATAAGTCTTCTTCTGTATTTTCTATGTTTATTTATGTTGTGTAAATGAATATTTGAATTCTTTGTTTGCTTGATTAATTGCATTCATGGGTTTTTAATATGCTCTTAGATACATGAGAAATTTGGGCTTGTTTCCCTTGTTAAATTTTGTTTGTGTTAGGGCATTTTTAAATCTGTTTTTTAACAGGCCGATTTCATTAAAAGTTGTGTTAGCTGAGGGTTGCACCATAGGGATTGCAAGGGTTTTCCAATAAACAACAAAGCCTCAATCAATGTGGTTTTTGTAGAAAATTGATTTCACCCAACATGAGAAAATTGGGTTCAAAACCCCCATATCTTGATTTGGTAATTGGGTTATTCAAAACAGAGGATCGTTTTGGTATCCCAGAGGTCGAACTCAACTAAGTAGGGCGAGTTCATGGGTTTCTGCGATAGTTGCGAGTCCAAAAGATTAGAAAAATGGTTAAGTAAAGAGTTGGAAATGTTTCCTGACACAATGTTTATCGCCAAGGAAAAACATTTTTGTGGTCAATATATGGAGTATCGAGGGAAAATATTTTTTGTCAGCAAAATATAAGCGAAGAAAAATATTTTTCGTCAGTGAAACATTGATGAAGAAACTTTTTTTTTGTTAAAGAAACGTTGGCGAAGATTTTTTTTTTCACCAACGAAACATCGACAAAGAAAAACATTTTTTAGCAGCAAAATGTTGGCAAAGAAAAATATTTTTTTCGGAGAAGAAAAATATTTTTCAGTAGTGAAACGTCGACGAAGATTATTTTTTTTGTCAGCGAAACATTGGCGAAAAAAATATTTTTTGTCAGTGAAACATCATCGAAGAAAAATATTTTTCATCGACGATGAACTGAATATCACCCAAGAAAAGTATTTTTGAGGGCTATATATCACAAAGAAAATAAATTATCGGCACAATACATTGCTAAGAAAATAATTTTTTGGAGAGATAGAGGAAGAAGAAAGAAATACTTAAAATTTTTTTTGAGGAAGAAAGCAGAAGAAAAAATATATTTTTTTGGGTGAAACATTGGCGAAGAAAAAGATTTTCTGGCCCAATATGTTGGCAAGAAAAAAATATAATTCTCATCGATAAATGAAAAGGTCTCGAAAACAAAAAATATAATTCTCGCCAATAAAGGGAAGGGTCTCGACGAGAAAAAAAGATAAAAAGGTAATTCTCGTTGACAAATTTTTTTTTTTGCGGAGATAAAGAGGAGAAGATCTACTAAGAAATAATTTTTCGGAGCGATATGTCAGCCAAGAAATATATTATTGGAGATATATATTGATCGAAGAAAACAAATATTAGCACGATAATAGAGAAGAAGAGAAAGAAAGAAAATGAAAGAGAAGAGAAGATGAGAGAAAATAGAAGAAACAAAAAGAAGAAAGAAAGGAGAAAAATAGAAGAGAATAAGAGAAGAAAAATAAGAGAATAAAGGAGGAAAGGGAAGGACACAAATGGACGAGGATAACAAATAAAAAATCTGGAGCCAAAAAGTTGTTTTGGCCATAATAGGAGAAAAATGATTAGAATCAGATGAAATTTAAAGAGTATGTCCGTAGTGACGAAGGCTATAAAAATGCCTCTTAGGGCCACTATCCATTTTTGCTTAATTTTTCGAGAAAATCCAAAAATAGTGGTTTTTAAAAATTTGGGTGGTGCTTAGTAACTGGGACCCAAATAAAGGTGAAATTTTTATAGAGTCCAAAATGTAGACATGGAGATACCTAGTTGGTATTTTGGAAAAATTAAAAAGGGTTTGGAGTGGAGATGTCGAAGCATGGAAAAATCCACTATTCCAGACCACTTTTTGGGGAGTTTTGAAACCTTCAGAGGAGGAAAAAGGACCCGATATGACAAAACCAAAAAAAAACATTTACTCAACATTTTACCTACTCATAAATTTGGACAATTTTGTCTGGAAGAGTTTTTCCTAGTTTTTCTCTGTTTGGGAGATATCCATTTTCTGCTAAAAATTCTAAGTCTAGAGGAAATGCAAGAAGGACAAAGTTGACAAATTCAGATCAATGCAGAAGTTGGATGGAGCATCAGATTATGAATATGAGAGTTATTATGTATTCAAAACTAGGAATAATATCAACGCCCAATATAAAAGTTTTCCTATTTCTCTTTAAATTTATTTATACAGGTGGAAAAAGTTAGCTTTTGAGATCAATTGTACGAGTGAAAAAAGGAACAATTAGGTAAAAATGGAAAATTCATGAGGCCATAAATTTCAACTTAGAAATGAGAATAAGGATGAGTATATCCATTGGAAAGGTAATCTAGAGGAAAACATGACAAAATGATTAATTTCTCTAAGGAAGCATCTGGTTGTTTCATAAAACTATAGGAAAAAGGGCAATTGGACTATGTGAACCATGCAATTACTCAATATGAAAGTTTTCCAAACAATTTCAATTTTGTAAAAAACATTTCCATATGTTAGAGGTACATGCCAGATATGAGTATCAGGTAAAGAAGAGTGCATATGCTCATAATGGTGCCTATGTAGTGATATAGAGATACATTTGGAGTGCAATATCCTGACAAACAAAAAGGGGATGAGTTTTTAATAACATGGTCTTGTTGATGAGCAAGGGAACACTCAAGCATAGAGTGTTGTGTCAAGGGATTATTAACAAGAGGATCAATTGACATAAATGAATGTTGTGTGGGTCTGTTGCAGATTATAATTCCAAGTTCCAATGGGCATGGAAGCAGGGAAAAGCTTGTAGAGTTGGCTGAGACAATAAAGAGCTGCAGAGGGAAGTGCATAACTACAGAGCAGGTAATGAAAGGTTGATAGGGGCTTCGAAAGAACATATCAAAAATTAACATTTAGCTACTAGAGAGTTTGAATGACTTGCAAGAACAAATTGACAAGGATTCTCACGTAGGACATGAAGCCAATAGGTGAAGAATTCCATTAATGGGCACACAAAGGCAAGGTAAGCCTCCATAGACTTGAAGGTAGAAATATAGTGATGGTTGAAAAGATTAATACAAAAGAGAAAAATGATCTCATGAAGTGACGAGTGACTCATAGGATGGGTGAGTCATCTTTGTGGGAAAGCATAGGAATTCCTAAAAAAGAGTTGCAATCCATGAACCAACAACTTATGTATTAAGGTATTTAGAGTGAGAAATACACTTTTGTTATTAGAGTGTGTAGTGGAATCATAGTACAAGTGCGAGGAATTCAAGGGACAAAATAATGAAGGTCATTAACTTAAAATAGAAAAGTGCCAATGGAGAAAAAAAACATTCCATTGGGAGCAGATTGGTCTTTAGTGGACAAGAACAAGGATTCCCAGGGAGTCACTCAACGAATTGAGGAGAAGCATTTAAAAATTGAGAAAAGCCATTGGACAACTAGAGATAATGCAAAGGGGTGTCATAATGGTAATGGTTAAGCTAGTTGAAGGATACCACAACATTTAGAAGATGGAATGATATGAAGTACCTCATTCCAAGGTGTTGGAAGGTTCTGACAAGGTAAAGTTGTGGTATGATTTTCTAAGTGGAGGAAACTACTAATATGACATATTGGATGGAATTGAAATTTGGCCAAGTGGGACTTGGATGGAATTTTTTTAGATAAGGGAGAAATAGTGCACAAATGAGCATAGTGAGAGTGCACAAGACCACATAGATTTAGAGGGATTGAAGGAAGGATACATATAACACAAGAAGCCAGAACACATATGCACTAGAGAGCATGATAAAGTGATGCAAAATGCATATAGTGAATCTAGAATGCATATGCATTATTAGGCATGTTTGCGGTGAATGCTTGGTGCATATAGAAGTGCATTAGTGAATATGGACATGCTTGGGAATAGATATGACATGCTTGTAGACTGAGAGTAGTCTATTGTTATATATGGAATAATGATGTTATGATAATTGAATGTGACTAATGATGGATTATGTATCTAGGAAAAATGTTATAGAATGGTTGAATATGTTGATGATGCTGTCATGACATATGAATTCCATCCGTATGAATATAAATGAGTATGGTAAGAATGATGATCAATAGGTTGGTGAAGGGATCCTATGAGCTTCTACAAAATACATGTTGATCAGGTAGCATCAATTAAGTTGATGATAGCCATGAAGGTATGAATTTAATTATTGAAGGGAATTGAGGTAAGAGTTCCCTTAGTTAAAATTCAATATTTGAATTCAAGTAGTGAAGGAAAAGGGCCTTGAATATATAAAGGTTATTTAATGCCTGAATGCATTTATGTGAAATTTAATGGCATGCTATGTTATATTGGTTATGAGTTCATAACCAAGGAAATTAGGAGACATACTCTTGTTATAGAAATGAATGCCAATAGAGATAGCCATGTGTGAGAGCATGATGTAGTTGGATATGGAAGGACTATAGCATTATACAAGTGTTCAATTGTCCTCCTACTTATAATTGATGTTCAAACTACAATCTCTTTGCTGACACTGAAGAACACTGGGGGATTATATTCATAGTGTTGTGTATGGATTGAAGAGGAAGGTATACAAATGGACAAATGGGTTAGAGGGAAGAACCATGATGATGTGTTGAGGTGTTGGATAGACCTTACAACTCACCATGGTGGAATACATGACTTACATATGTTGTATTATGGAGTCAATGCAAGGATGCATTGTGTAAATGTGGCCATGAGTATTGACACATTGGTTTGTTGGTAATGTTGTATTGTATTATGAAAAAATTAATACATATAGAAGGAATGGTAGTTGCATTCCATTTAATATTATTAACATAAGGAAGTGATTAAATTGCATATGTTACAATTTTGAGATCACTTCATGAGTTGTAGTAAATGCACAATAAAAAGACAATGTGCATGAACATTGACAATTTGTTTGGCTAAATGAAAGTTGAGAAATATTATAGAGGGAAGTGAGTTGAAATGATTGGATGTGAGATGAAATGATTTTGTTGAACATAAGTGAGTTTAAATGATTGGATGTGAGATGTGTCTCTTCTATTCGCCTATGAATTGCACTAAATCCCATCCACATTTCATAGGAACTAATGAAAACAAAAACACAAGAACAAGCATGGACATTTAATTGGAGAGACTTGAAGCATAGTGGGGGAAATCACCGTTCCCTTTCTTTAATTGACCCAATTATTCATTGTTGAGTAACATGACAAATATATGTAACAACAACCAAATACCTTGTCTAAATACCATTGAAAAATAAGTTATAAACTTAATAACAATAGAATACAAAAGACCAACTTTAACATTTTATATAATGGTGTATAATTTATATTGGTATGTGCAAATATAAAATGATGCTCTTTTGGTGTTTGTTGTTATTCTTATGTGTATGTTTGGGAACTTGGTAGTTTCAACTTCAAGTTGGAATAAATGCTCTAAGTATAATTTCTTGAGCTCCTTTTACATTTTTTTCCACTCAAAAAAAATAGAAACATTAGTTTTTTTTTATCATTTTATAATGCAAGTCTCTGCTCGAAACTACTAAAAACGTTAAAACACTAAGTAAAATTCAATGCAAGAGTTATTTTTCCATAAAAAAAATCACATATTCCATATCCAACACATTGATATATTTAATAGGATAGATCTTCAATATTTGTAGGATCACACATGAAAATCTTGGAAGGTTAAAAGAAAACTAATTTAGAAGTGAAAAAACTTGTTTGATAGGGTATATGTGATATTTTTGATGCACCAAAAAAATGCATTACATTCTTCTCAATAGCTTAATGTTTATGGTATTTTTAAGAAAAGACTTACATTGTTCAACAACCTAATGTTTTTGGTTGTTTTGAGTTGGAAAGCATACTGGAGGATTTCAAAAAAATCACTTAGATTGTTACAAAAAAATTAAATTTGAAAATGCCATGCTCCCAAAGGATACATATGTTGTTAATGATGAACAAAAAGAACAATGGAAAAAAAATGATGAACAATGTATTCCCATAAGTTTGATTCCTTACCTTCAAGTACACACATGTCTAATTCAAAGTTGTTGAAATAACTATTGGGCAATTGGTTGTCATTGATGTTGTTGGACAATTGGTTTTCATTGATGTCAACAAGCAGTGGTTGTCATTGATTTCAATAGACGTGATGGGTGTATTTGGAGAAGTATCCAAAGTTGTCCCCTTATGGTGTATCTCTAAACATGATCCTTAGGGGAAGACACTTTGAATAAGTCTACAAGAAATCCATAGGTGTGGTCATGAAGCCCGAAGTTGTTTGAGGAATATGGACATGAAGGACAATGTAAATACATGTAACACACTCATATATGGATATTACTCATCATGCTATTCCCAACGGTATGTGGAACATCACGTAGTTCCTCGCGGTTGAGAAGTTATGAGGTCATGAAGTTGAAATCCCCAAAGATGGGTTAAGAAACCCCTTATTAGTTACAAGTCATTAATGAAAGGGCAAAGTGGTTGTAACAAGAAAGTTCAAGAAGCCCTAAAGTTAAGGAAAGAGGTTACTTATAAAAATTATATATACACCTCAATAAGTTTCTCATAAGTAAATTCACACACAACTCTATTGATGATCTATCTTGTGAATAATTTTTGGTCTATTGGATAATCTTAGGTTGAATCTGGGGTAGCAAGTCTAAGGTTGCGAAGGAAGGTCGAAGATGAAAGTTTCAACCCTAGTTTTTGAGGTTATCCGTGAGTTACAGGTCAGCAAGGCATGGATGTACGTGGGCCATAGTGGTGCAAAGCGTGGATATCTGTGAGTAGTAGAGGAGAAAGTCACAGATCTATGAAAGTCTTGTGAAAGGTTGTGAAGTTATGCTTGTGCCAGGTTGTTCATGCCCAAGTTGGTATGTTTTTCTGTGATCTGAAGCACCAAGTCAATTATAGGTTCCGAGGTATGTTTATATCTATGATTTGATTGATATATCTTGGTGATGTTGGTAGATGCTCGAGGCATGGTATGATGATTTTGGCATATGCTAGAGATGCATATTTGTGTTGTTGGTACATGGTTGAGATACACACTTGGTATATGGTGGCACATGTTTGAGGTACATATTGGTTACATGTTGATGATGTTATGGTCATGCCTTTGGTATCTTGTTGAGGCATTGGTATATGTTTGAGGCACATCTTGGGTGCATGTTGCGAGGCATATTCTTGGTACATGTATGAGGTGCATGTCTTGGTGATGTTGACACATGTTGAGGTACCCCTTAGTGATGTTATGGTACATTGATTAGTAGCATATCTTGGCTATATTGACATCTTGGTATCGTGGCTATGTTGGTTATGGTTGAGGCACTTCATTGATGATATCTTATGATGTACGCGATATGGTACATGGTTGATGTACTTAGTTTGGTATATGGTTGATACATGAGATGGTACATGGTTGATGTACATGGTATGGTATAGGTTTCAATACATGGTTGATGCATGATATGGTACAAGTTTGATGTACATGGTATGGTACAGGTTTTGATTGATGTACATGGTTTGGTGATGGTGTTGGTATTCGTGTGAGTCG
This sequence comes from Picea engelmannii, assembly GCA_009831015.1. Taxonomy (NCBI): domain Eukaryota; kingdom Viridiplantae; phylum Streptophyta; class Pinopsida; order Pinales; family Pinaceae; genus Picea; species Picea engelmannii. Next base: position 28,815 of record ML777869.1, read on the forward strand.
ATCTGGGTATAGTTGGTTGATGATGATATATCAATGATAGATACAATGACATGTTGGATGATTGGTTGATCAGCAGTGACAATGGTAATCATAGGTTGATGTGACAATGACAGTAACAAGTTGGTTGACATGGACAATGACAGGTTTGTTGATGTATTGGTGACATTGGCAATGACAATATTAGTGGTAGTGACAATGAGTCTACACTTATATTTCAGGGCAGCAAGACAGGGAAAGGAAATGGGGTGATAGCCTCCTTCTGGTTGGTGCCAGAGAACTTAGGGAGTTGGTGCTTCCTTCATGTTAGTGCCTATAAATCAGGGGGTTGGTTCCTCCTTCTAATTGGTGCCATAGAATTCAAGGAGTTGTATCTTCCTTCATGTTGGTGCCTGTATATTAGGGGATTGGTGCCTCCTTCTAGTTGGTGTTAGAGGATTTGGAGGTTGGTGCTTCTTATGAATGTATTCTTTATATATATAAGAAAGAATTCTGTGGTTTTCTCCCATTTAGGTTTCCACATAAATTATGGTGTACCATGTATCTGATATGATATTGTTGAATTGTACTTCTTATGGTTATATGCTCATGATATATTGGATGCAATAATAAATGATATACTGTTGATAAAGTTGAAGTTTGAATATTGTGATTGAAAGTGGTAAAAAGTGCTCATACTGATTCAACCCCCGATCTTAGTATTCCAACAATTGGTATCAAAGTAGGTCCTTCAAGAAAAAGTCTAACCACTGGAATGTAGATCATGGAGAGAAACATGTTGTATAGAAATGGAATACCACAGTTTAATGGTCAGAGTTATGAGATGTGGAGAAACATGATGCAGATATTTCTAGGAGCATAAGGTTATGATGTTTAGTACTCAGTTGTTACAGGATACACTGGTTCAAAGAAACCAAAGACTGCAACCAAGAAGGAATTGAAAAGGAACAAAAAAATTGCAATGTATTTCATCATGGAAGGATTACCTGATTCAGTAAAATTTAAAGTGGGACAATGTTTTTTAGCGAAAGAACTTTGGGATAAGATAAACAAATTATACTCAAAGGAATCTCCTCTAGAGCATGTTGATCATGATAATGAATATTTTGAGTTAGTATAGGAAGAAAGAAGCTCATCATGTTAGACAAATTCAGAAGAAGAATATTGTGAAGAAGGCACATTAGATATTGAAACAAAACTAATCAGTGTTCTGGATGAACTAAAGAAAGAAAGATAAGAAAACAAGTCACTCGAGAAATAATTGATCAAGATAAAGGAAGGTGTTCAAAGTTCTAAAGAAGTCCAAGTAGAAGAAGCCAGAAGGATTGAAGAAACATACAAAAAACATTTGGAAGAAAAGCAATGTCTAGAAGTTGAAATTACATCACTAAGAAAGGAAGCAAAAGAAGAAATAAGAACTTAAGGAAAACAAGCTTGAATAAGAATTCAATCAACGAGAAAGAAGACTTAAAGAATAAATCATCTCCTTGAAAATTCAACTTGAGGAAGCAAAGAGAATAGAAGAAGTAATGAAGATCCAAATGATGAAGAAGGATGAAGATTATGAGAAACTTGAAGAATAAGTCATCTTATTGAGGGTTGAAGTTGACAAGCTTAACAAGAAATTGAAGAAATCTTCAGTACTAGACAAAACATGTTTTGGATACATTGGTGAAGCCTCATGCAAGGAAAATGAAAAAAAAAAAAAAAACATTAAAGTAAATAAAAGTTCCACACAACCTATAAAGAAAGTTGAAGAAAAGAACTCCAGGTTTCCAGAAAGGAAGAATAAAGAAAAGGGTAAGAGTTATGTAGAAGTACTCAAAGGAATGAATCATGGTAAGCAAGAATCAAAGAAGAATGAATATAATAGAGACACATCTTCAAGAATAACTTCCACATTCAAGCAACAAATAAGCTTCAATCACGATGAATGAATTGGCATAAGAGAAGATCATGATCAACCGAGGCATGGATTTAGAAGGAGTGCACCGCAAAGAAGATCATTCACTCCAAGGTATGAAAGTTTCTTTTATGGTAATTGTTTTATTTGTACTAATTTTGGAAATTATGCTGTAGATTGAAGAGCATATGGAAGGAGTGTTCAGACAAAAAATACCTTGTGGTTCCCCACAACATTGAATGTTAAAAATGCTACATTTATGGTCACATAGATCATAATTGTAGAAGCATGATAGATCCCTCCATGAAAGAAAAAAATGGATGTCGGATACATGATGGTTTGCAGAAGAAAAGAAAGACAAGAATAATAGGTGAATAAAGAATAGGTCCCAAAGATCGCAAGATTTGCAATAGTGCGAGAAAGAGAAGAATAGCATGTGAATAAAGAACATGCCCAATCGATTGTACTCTCAGGAATTGTAATGAAAGATCATAATGAATCCATAGGCAAAAAGGAAGAAGCCAGAGTTCAGAAATATGATGAATCCACAAACGAAGAGGAAAATTACTCTGCATCAAAGCATGTATTTTTTTGACACATCTAACTTGGAGAATCCTAGTAAATATGAATGTTGAACATGGGGAGTCTAAGAAACAACTCTATAGATCAGAGAACTATCTTTCGAGAAGTTTGACATAAGTGAAAAATGTCTTGTAACAATTTTGTTTTGGAACACATACCCATGCATGTATCAGTTGGAAGTTATATAGGAAGAGGATCATGATTGTATTCCATGTATGTATTCAGGAAGGGATATATTCAATATAGGCTGTTCCAGACATGTAGAATATGGTCTGCAGATAGAGAAGACCAGTGGACACATTTGATTCAGTTTGAAGAGAAGGGATATGTGATGATCAATTGCAATAGAGAAACCTTCATAATAGTAGAGTGACAAATGGGTCAACATTGTGGACAATTGAGTAGCAGAGTTATGAACAATTTGTGACATATGGATGGAGATGGATTCATGAGATGCTTAGCAGGTAAAAAAGACATGAGTTACAAAAGATGCATACCAATGGATTGACAATTGAAATCATCAACAGAAGCCATACAATCAAAGGGAAATTGTTCAAAAGTATGGTCATTGATGTCTAAGCAGTAAACATGAAAAATATGAAGTCACATAACTTTGAATGCTTTATATATATGTCAAATAATTACAAGAGGAAGTACCAATGGACAAGCATCCCTGTAAGAGAGGAAATGAAGAGTATGCAGGAAGACCCATATTGATCTACACAACATCTTGTAGAAAAGTCAAGGGGATAGAAATTGTTAGAAAAAGAGATAAGAGAAGAGATTGTGTAGAGAAGGTATATTGTCAGGGGGAATTACCCTTTTATCAAAGGGGGAGAAAGAGAAATATCAAAAGAGAAAGAACATAAGCATGAACATAGGAGAAGTAGCCCCAAAGGGAGACACCCTTTTCCATTGATGTCAAAGGGGGAGAGAGAAACATGGGGAGAGAAACATTGATAAGGACAGAAACATGATGAGAGAAGTATTGATGAGGAACGATGGTCATAGGGGGAGTATGAGTGTTACCATCAATGTTTAGAGTATGAGTGTTGCCATTCAATGACAAAGGGGGAGATTCTTGGACAATTGATTTTCATTGATGTTGTTGGGCAATTGGTTGTCATTGATGTCAACAAGCAGTGGTTGTCATTGATGTCAACATATGTGATGAGTGTATTTGGAAAAGTCTCCAAAGTGGTCCCCTTATAGCGTAGCTCTAAACATGGCCCTCATGGGAAGACGCTTTGAAGAAATCTACAAGAAACCCATAGGTGTGGTCATGAAGCCCGAATTTGTTTGAGGAATAAGGACTTGAAGGACAATGTAAATGTAGGTAACGCACTAATACATGGATATTCCTCATCATGTAATTTCCAACGGTATGTGGAACATCATGTAGTTCCTCACGGTTGAGTATTTATGAGGTCACGAAGTTGGAAGCCCCAAATATGGGTTGAGAAGCCCCTAATTAGTTATAAGTCATTAATGAAAGGGAAAAGTGGTTGTAACAAGAAATTTCAAGAATCCCTAAAGTTAAGGAAATAGGTTACTTAGAAAAAGTATATATACATCTCAATAAGTCTCTTATAAGTACATTCACACACACATCTATTGATTATCTATCTTGTGAAGAAATTTTGGTCTATTGGTGAATCTGAGGTTGCGAAGGAAGGTCGAAGGTGAAAGTTTCAGAGTTGCAGAAAATGTGATAACCCTAGTTTATGAGGTTATCCGCGGGTCACAAGTCAACAGGGCACGGATGTACATGGGCCATAGTGGTGAAAAACACAAATATATGCGGGTAGTATAGGATAAAGTCACAAATCTATGAAAAACTTGTGAAAGGTTGTGAAGTGATGCTTGTGCCAGGTTGTTGATGTTGAGGTTGATATGCTTGTCTATGATCTGAAGCACTAGGTTAGTTACAGGTCTTGAGGTATGTGTATATGCATGATTTGATTGATATATCTTGGTGTTGTTGGTATATACTTGAGGCATGGTATGGTGATTTGGTCTTATACCGGAGATACATATTTGTGTTGTTGGTACATGGTTGAGATACACACTTGGTATATGGTGGCACATGTTTGAGGTGCATCTTGGTTACATGTTGATGATGTTATGGTCATGCCTTTGGTATCTTGTCGAGGCATTGGTATATGTTTGAGGCACATCTTAGGTGCATGTTGCGAGGCATAATCTTGGTACATGTATGAGGTGCATGTCTTGGTGATGTTGGTACATGTTGAGGTACCTCGTATTGATGTTATGGTACATTGATTAGTATCACATCTTGGCTATATTGTCATCTTGGTATTGTGGCTATCTTGGTTACGGTTGAGACACTTCATTGATGATATCTTATGATGTACGTGATATGGTACATGGTTGATGTACTTAGTTTGGTACATGGTTGATACATGAGATGGTTCATGGTATGGAACATGTTTCGGTACATAGCTGATGCATGATATGGTGCATGTTTGATCTACATAGTATGGTACATGTTCTGGTTGATGGTTGATGTACATGGTTTGGTGATGGTTTTGGTATCCATGTGAGTGGATCTGGGTACAGTTGGTTGATGATGATATATCAGTGACAGAGACAATGAAAGGTTGGATGATTTTTTTATCATCAGTGACAGGTTGATGTGACAATGGTATTCATAGGTTGATGTGATAGTGGAAGTAACAGGTTGGTTGACGTGGACAATGGTAGGTTGGTTGATGTATTTGTGACATTGGCAGTGACAATATTAGTGGTAGTGACAATGAGTCTACACTTATATTTCAGGGCGAAAGGATGAGGCAATGAAAGGGGGTTGTAGCCTCCTTCTAGATGGTGTCAGAGAACTCAGGGATTTTGTGCTTCCTTTAGTTTGGTGTCTGTAAATCAGGGGGTTGGTGCCTCCTTTCAATTGCTGCAGGAGAATTCAGAGAGTTGTAGCTTCCTTCAGGTTGGTGCCTATAAATCAGGGGGTTGGTGCTTGTGCTAGAGATTTGGGAGTTGGTGCTTCCTATGAATGTATTCTTGATATATATAAGAAAACATTTTGTGGTTTTCTTCCATTTGGGTTTCCATGTAAATTCTGGTGTACTGTGTATCTGATGTGATATTGTTGAATTGTACTGCTTATGGTTATATGCTCAAGATATATTGGATGCAATAATAAATGATATACTACTGATAAAATTGAAGTTTG
>ML777869.1:34604-49627 GCA_009831015.1 Picea engelmannii
CCACTCAATAAAGTTATACAACTAAATCTTCATTCTTTGTGGTGGAGTAAAGATGAGAAAGCAAAGTATTAAACTCGCTAGTTAAATAAATTGTTTGGGTCAAAAGCATTAAATGTTAAGTTTTTTCTAAAACTACAATCCTTCGAGTTCAAAAACTTAAGTCAGTTACTTTCACAATCATCTATGATATCATCTTTAATGGCTAAAGAGAAATGAGTATATGAAGAAGAGGGTAAAGAGGAGATGGTTGGGTATAAAGAAAAATGAGTGTACTAAGAAGAGGGTAAATCGGAGATGGTTGGCTAAAGAAAAATGAGTATATGAAGAAAAGGGTAAAGAGGAGATGCATTTTGAAGTTTTTAATGTAGAAATGCATATAAATTTGGTGATGATTGTTTGTTTTGATTAAAAACTTAGTAACTTAAACTCCTGATAAAGGGAACTCAGTAAGGATGCCCAATTAATTGATTAGCTAGGGGATTTCAATTGCATTTTACCTTCTTAGAAAAAAGAGGGCAATGCTTAGATGGTAGTAGAAGATAGTGTAAGGGAATAAATTGAATATCTACCTTTATAGAGAGGGTGATGTAGTGTAAGGGAATCAATTGAATATCTACCTTTATAGAGAGGGTGATGTAGTGTAAGGGAATCAATTGAATATCTACATGTATAGAAAGGGTGACGCAAATGAAATTGAGCACTTACAAAGTGTGTGTCTAACACTAAACAATATTTTAGGAGTCTATATATGTAATGAAGTGATGTGTAATAAAGGTAATGAGCGTTAAATGACCAAATAAATAACACATAATAGTTAGTGGTGATATGTAGGGTGATGAGGCAGTACAACTACCTAAATCATGAATAAAAAGATGTTATCACATTATATCAATTCATTCCTTCATTAATAACATATTTATTTCTATATATGTCATATCTTTGATGTTTTTGTGCCAAAGTTCAACAAGAACAATGGGAGATCAACAAACATAAGGACAACATAGTAAAGAAAAATAGGACCAAAATAATGAATTTGTCAACCCACCTTCTCATCAAAATTTTATAAATATAGAAAATAATAATGTAGGCAATGAAGGAATGGTTAATAGAAAACATAAAATGAATGGTAACGTCAAAATAAGAAAGAGCCAGAGCCTCGACAAGAGACAATTATAATACTCCTAAGACAAGTCCCACCCACTAAAGTATTAGTTTGAATTTAGGCGCTTTAGCTTCCATAGAAACAATAACTTCATAAAATAATTATCAAACGGATAATCAAACAAAGTAGCAGATAAATTAAGTTGGTGTGACAACCACGGGGTGCATCAACTAAGATCTAGCATAAAAGTATCCCAACAATCTTTGGGACACTTTATACATTGTAGGACAAAAGTTTCTAGCATTAAAGCAAAGAACCTGACTAGCACTTATATGGACCTTCTCCACCCAATAGAGACTGAAGTGGGCTCTTCACAACCCCCTTCACATGAAACTTCCAAAACAATGAGAACCTTTGATCCCTCTATCCAACCAGTCGTACATCCAATAGAGTTGGATAATCCAAGAAGATACTCCATCCTCCTACCTATTACAAGTGTATTGACAATTTCAAAGGGTATTATTGAGCATGAACATACCCTAAGCAAGAATTTCTACACCATATTTCATCGCTTATGTAAGGTAGCTAGAGAGGTAGTGGGGGGGGGCAGAGGGCCCATAGTGATAATGGTGGAGGCCATTCAATGTAAGGTGGAATAGGTCCACTATATTATTAAATAAGGCCCACTATGGTAGTTAGATATAATAAATGAGTAATTAGATATAATAAATGTAAGAGGTCTTCTTAGAAGGTTCTACTTCTAGAAGATTTCTCCTCTAGAATGTTCTTAGGTGATGGTAGCACTATATAAAGGAGTCCAATCAATGTAATGGGACATGAAGAGAATTATTGTATTGTGATATGTAGCTCAATAGGAGGATGCCCCCTCAAAGAGGCAAGTGAACAGGAGAGGATCCCTTCCATAATAGGATCCATTATATGGTGCTACCCTACCTCAAGGGTTTTGATATAATAAAGTGTGGTTTATTCTATATTTCTCTAGGGATCTATTGTGTATTCAGTATTTGTGGTGATTATATTTGTAGATATATTCAGGGTCTTAACAAGTGGTATCAGAGCACTTTCCTTGGTAGACATTGTGGGCAAATACTTTTTATTTTTGTAGATTTATTTTTTCGAAGAAGAAAAAAGAGGGCCACGACATTCCAGAAAATTTTGGTATATTTCTGTGCAAAATTTGCAGAAATAGTTTGTATATATGATTTCCTCTCAGAAAAATACCTAATTTGAAAAAAAAATCGTTCAAAACGGAGTCTGGGAAGTCAAGATATTGAAGTTTTAAAATCTACAATTTTTCAGGGTTTTTTCTGCGGACGACGGCGCGATTTTTTTTTATTTATGTAGTAGTTGGAGTCCAAATTTGTCCAAACAAATTATAGATCTGAGTTCCTCTCACAATTTCACCCAATTTCAAAAAAAAAAATCAGCTGAAACGGAATCCGAGAAGTGAAGTTATGAGCATTTTAAACTTAGCAGTTTTTTATGATTTTTTCCAGAAAAAAACCACGATTTTCTGACGTAACTTATTGTTCTATTTTTTGGGTTTTTTCATGATGGTTGCGAGACCGAAGAGTTCATAGGATGCTCATATGGATATTTCCTCTCAAACCCTCAAAGGAATTCTACAGATTACTGAAGCATTCAAAGTCCAATTGTTTGACACATTGAATGACAAATTTGATGGCCTCAATGATAATTTTCGTAGTATTCAAAATTCTTTGGATAACATGCATGAGAGATTTCTTATGGAGGACCTCAGGGATGAATATAATCAAGAAATATATGCTTGGTATGATTTTGAGGCCGATTGTGATGATTGGTATATGGATAGTTGTCGTTTATGAGATGACAACCACTTCCATATTTTATTTGATGACTCTACTCCACCTTTTGTAGAGAACATCAATGTCCCACATCAGGAGCTAGTTACCAACATCTAGCCTGCATATTCTACAATGGTATTGTTCCTTCCAGATTCATCTTTGATCATCTCCCACTATGTAGATGGATATTCTTATTTGGATCCACATGATAGGTGTCAGTATTGGGAGCATCATTTTCAGTTGGTTATTGGGTGTCGATATCTTCCACGAGGAGTTCACATGAGCACTTGGACATGGGACCCTGGTTTACAATGGCAGTTGGACTACTTCAACATGGTGGTTGCCATTGCTCAATGGGACCCTGGTTCTCTAGTCTACTTTAGCACTATGGTCCACACTTATCCATGGGACCCTGGTATATGGTTGTACATCAAGTGTTGAGGACAACGCTTTCATAGGGGGGATGGAATGTAAGGTAGCTAGAGAGGTAGTGGGGGGGGCAGAGGGCCCATAGTGATAATAGTGGAGATCATTCAATGTAAGGTGGAATAGGTCCACTATATTATTAAATAAGGTCCACTATGGTAGTTAGATATAATAAATGAGTAATTAGATATAGTAAATGTAAGAGGACTTCTTAGAAGGTTGTACTTCTAGAAGATTCCTCCTCTAGAATGTTCTTAGGTGATGGTAGCACTATATAAAGGGGTTCAAACAATGTAATGAGACATGAATAGAATTATTGTATTGTGAGATGTAGTTCAATAGGAGGATGCCCCTCGAAGAGGCAAGTGAATAGGAGAGAATCCCTTCCATAATAGTATCCATTGTATGGTGTTGCCCTACCTCAAGGGTTTTGATATAATAAAGTGTGGTTTCTTCTATATTTCTCTAGGGATCTATTGTGTATTCAATATTTGTTGTGATTATATCTATAGATCTATTCAGGGTCTTAACAGCTTATTTCCATATCAGGAAACATATGCACTAAGGACACTATGATAATGGAAATAGATAGTAGGTATCACAATGTTGGCTAAAAATGTAACACTTTTATATCAAAAGAGCAGGTAGTACTAACATAACTCAAGGAAGAGACCAAGGATATAAATGATTTCCCCATAGATGATTAGTTTATTTCGCCCATTACACAAATAAGAACAATAACACTAGGATTAAAGAACAAGGTAAAGGAGCCAGAAAAGGAAAATATTATCCTAGTGGAAGAAAATAATCAAGCTAAGGATGAAATAAAGGAACTAAGAAGAGAAAAATAGCATTTAGAAGAACAAAAGGAATCATGGGACAAAGAGTTGGAGGAATCCAAGGAGAAGAGTTAGAGGAGTACAAAAAGGAAGTAGATCATTTAAAATATGAGTTGAAGCACTGAGCAGACATGGAAGTAGAAAAAGTAGAGTTTGAAAGTATAATAAAAGAAAAAGATTCATCCATGGAATGCGAGGAAGTGCAAAACAATTTCCCCGCAAAGTTTTCCTTGGAAAAAAAACAAAAGAAAAATAAGACCAATATAATCAACTATAAAAGAAAAGGATATCTTGAAGGATAACTTGGCCAAGGCTCAAGATGAAATCAAGATAAGATGAGCAAATGAATCAAAAATGTAAACATAAATTTTCCAACTCTCAACAAACAAACAAAAAACAAAATATGTTAGTAAGAAAGAAGGTATGTGAGCAATTTAAAGAACTTTAGAGCATAGCCACCAACCAAACACATTGCACAACATATGGATAAAATACTTAGATAGTGACCAACATATTGAAGCAAACTACATAGAAGTCAAAAATATGAAAGGATCATTATCCTTAACCATGTAGGAGTTAGAAAGACAAACAACTCATAAATAAATTGAGCTTTCCATAAATACTCTAGTATTGCAACAACATGAGTGAGAGACATTATAGAGACGAGACAAATAGTGGTACAAAGAACCTCCCAACTTAGAAGAAGAAATAGCATTGCCCTTGAGAAAGTTTTAGGAAAATGAAACGCAAGTCATACTTTTAGTAAAATAGATCATAAACAATTGCACAAATGAAAGACGAGCTTAAGAATGAATAAAGCATTGATCATATCAAGGATGCAAGGTAGAAAACAACAAATGTAATTTTTGGTTGGGAAGTATTTGAAAACAAAATGAGAAATTCAACACCCTTTTATATGTTTTCTTTACAATATTAACCCTTTAATGTACAATTGGCATCCTAGTAGATGCATCGATACATGAAACCACTCCATAGAATGTGCAAACTTCTAATTCAAGGGAACAACATACAAATATATAGTAAGTATTAGGGGTTACTTCATGTCAGTTCGAATTGTACATAATCTTGCCTTTGATTTTTTCTTGGAATCTATATGGTTTTGGAGATTTTTAAAGGAAATAAGGATTTCCACCATGGTATTCACATTTTTGAGGATAAAGAACATTTAGGTATGAGAGCGATGTTTGAGATAACCCACTTGGGGATTCTTTTTGTTTAATGACCCTTCAAGATAAGAATAATAGACATTAATAACAAATAAGACATGTAATTGACCTCAACAAACATAATGAGCTAGACTCTCACTGACATCAAAAGAAACTAAATATATGTGAGTGAGGCTTCATTGTCGATCTTGAAAGAGACACATCTCCATTGAAAATGAGTAGTTGATGTATATGGGTCCAAACATAATGACTTGTTGATGTTGAATAATAGATGTTGTTGACGTCAACAAGTCTCAAGACCATGGCTTGTAAATGTTGACCATAAGATCATGGCTTGTTGATGTCAACCAAAATACCATGGCTTGTTGATGTCAACCAATAGACCATGGCTTGTCGATATCAACCAGAAGACCAAATTTTGTCAATGTCAACCGTAAGGAAGAACCCATCAACAACATGGTGAACACTTGTCGATGTTAACCACAACAATACTCCACCAACCTTAGAGATATGATTTGTCTACCATTATGTAACTATGATAACTAGTTTTCCTTATTGTACTGACTATATAAAGTTCATGTTGATACCAATTATGGTTGTAGATTATCGATAGTTTCTACATTTGTTGGGGATTAATAGACTATTGTGATAATTGCATCTCTTTCTCTTTTCTCCCTTCTATGTGTATGATCAGTGCTTATCTTTTATGGTTGATTGCATATTGAATGTATGATTGTTTGAACATCTTTTGTTATTATCTACAACTAGAAATTTTGTTAGACTATTGTATTTTCCCTAGATACAACACAATGTAACCACGAAGAGGAGTAAAGAGATAAAATAATAAAGGAGAAAGTGAGGTTTGTATAGGACTATAGTAGATTATAATGTCTTATAGCTCCACAATGACCTTAATGATCTATGTATTTTTCATTGTACTCTCTCTATTGATAAAAATAAAAATTCAATCCTTCATTTTCATAAAATTTTTACCTACATTAAGTTTGTCCACATTAAATATTGTGTGCATGGATTTACATTGTGTGTGTATTTTCTATGTAGTTTTGTTTTTATTTTGAAATAGTTAAAGAATCTATATGGTGTGCTTTATATTTTTGTTAAATCATTAAAATATGAAAAAAAAATAGTCATGCAATTAAGCATAAGATTAATGTAGTAGCAATAAGTTTAAGATATGTTTTGGTGAGACCACAATTGGAATATTCAAGCTAATTTACAAATATACACCTAACCAACACATGTAACCCATGTATATAACATGTGCACCTTAGTAACTCATTTATATAAGTGACACATTCACACACATAAATGATACACCCAACCTATGCACCTACCCATACAGCTAACCTGCACACTCACACGCATAAGCAACACACCTAAAGTGATGCACCTAATATAGTGTCCTCATCTAGCAATCCCAATAGAATAATGGGTAGCTATTGTTACAGGCTTTCAAATTCTACCCCTCAAATACTAAATCCCCGTGATAACAAGTAATTAAGCCTCCACAGAGGAAATATAATGCAATAAAATGCATGTGTCAGGGTGAAATTAAAATGCAGTGGAAATAACAAGCACATTCACACATAACATGCATGATACACGATTTTTATAACATAAAAACAAATAAAAAATTTGCATATTCATAGACAATATAAGGCACTTGTGTTTTGAACTAAATAAGTATGTTGATGAATACATTGTTAGACGTATTAAATGTTAGCAAGTTAAGGCCAAACGTCAACATCCAGCCAGTTTATTGCAACCTTTGCCAATTCCAAAATTGAAATGGGATGTAGTGACTATGGATTTTATTGCCAAGTTACCCACTACATCAAGACAACATGATTCTATCATGGTCATGGTGGATAAGTTACCCAAAACAACACATTTTATTCCTATTAAGTCCACTCATAAGGTTGTTATTGTAACAACCCGTCTGTTACTTCACATAAGTAATTGAGAAACAATAAGAGATGTTTTTTTTTTATCATTAATAAAACATCATTAGAACAAGTGAAACACGATATTAACGTACTTCGGCAATACACATTATATTTCATCCATCTGATTGCACAACTAGATTTAGATACGAATTCAAGATATTAAGGATCTCTCATATCACACAATATCACATACAATGTCTACCCACCCAGCCTATCCTGCAAGGTTAGGACCTCCAAGACACATAATCAACGCTCAAGTCTAGAATTCATTTGATTGATTTTGACCATTTAAGGTCTCAAGATTGGCGAATTTTTTGAGGAACAAGGAAGTATCTAATTCCCAAAACTTCAATCTATTTTGAAGTTCAACTATAATTCTCATCATTCCTTACTACAATTTTTCAAAAATAATACAACAAATCTAGTATCTTGGTCATCACTTCATAACACAATATATATTATTACAATAATTATTCATCTTATTAATTTAAATGTTAGGAATAATTTTCAATAGTATCATGACAGAAACTTAACAATAAAAACCAGAGATCCTTAATTAGACAATCTATCATTTATGATAGTTTCAATTTTACTTATGTTTACCTGGAATAAGTGTGACAACCCTACATGGAACAACCAAGTAGATAGATATCTGATCTACATAACATTTTAAAATAGGAAAGGAAGAGAAGAGAAAATTTCTCAACACATAGAGGAAACCGTAAGCTTACTATGTACTTTATGAACTAACTGATATTGTGATAAATAAATTATGCAATCGAGTGAAAGTATGTTCTGAGAATGAGTTAAAAAGTTTTGTAAGAAACTTGAAGTTTCTCTTTTGGGTTTCACAGTGCAAACCACTTCCAAAGCCAACTCTAGAAGTGTGTAGTTGGGCCCCTTGAATGCCCAAGTTCAGAAGAAATAATGCTCAGTGCACAGAGACCACTCAAGGAGTCCAAAGACCTTACTTTTCGGAAGAACGAAGCTCGGGAGAGACAGTGTGAACTTACATAGGGGAGGCGCAAAGCGTGCACACAACAATTAGAATCCAGAGCTAAGGAGAGATGCGCAAGTGAGCACTAGAGTTCACTTCAATAAGTGGCAAATCTTAGGAGAAAAAGCGTGTGCAGAGTTCAAGTGAGGAAAATCAAGAGCGTGAATTCCCTTGAAAGAATTAGTGGACGGGATGTAATCATGAGGAATCAAAATCACCACAACCGTCTGATCAGACTGGAGATGCGCACTCGTTAAACCCTGATATCTTCGTGCTTCATCACTTCAAAAAATCTGAGTTGTTTGTATTAATAGAGCCTCAAAGCCCGAAGTTGCGGAGTGAAACTACATCGTAGATTGGTGAGCGGATGTGAGTCATTGGATCCTCAAGGGTTCGACTATTCGGCGAGTTGGGTTCGTAACTGTATAATATTTAAGAAACCACGAAGCTACGAAGTCCCAGAGTGAAGGATAGACGTAGATCTAGCGCTCAATCAAGGACCGTTATATTTGTAAGCCTTCGCTCTTCAAAGGTTTGGTAATTTGATACTCCAGTGAAAATAGTGTCATGATGTTAAAATTTAAGGAACTTCCAGAGTCCTAAAGTCCGAAGTGAATACTGACCGTCGGTTGATGGAAAGACATGAGACGTACATCACTAAGTTGTTTGAGATTCGACACTCCTACTAGTTTAAGAGGTAGATGATAAGGATTAAGAAAACCCTGAGTTTCATAGTCCCGGAGTGAAGGACAACCATAGATCTAGCGATCGATTGATGAATGTTAGATCTCCGAACCTTCGTCCTTTGTAGATTCAATAGTTCTGCACTCCGTTGGAATTAAGTTGTTGATGTAGAAGGGTGAGGAACTCCCGGAGTTCTGGATTCCAGAGTGGACGACAACCATTGATCTAAGAGGAGTGTAACGTGTTGGATCTTCGAGCCCTTCAGCGGTTCGGCAATCCAAGTGGAATAGTCTAAAGTTGTGGAAGTGGAGAAAAACCCCGAAGCCCGGAGATGCAGAGTAAATATCCACCGTAGATTCTCGCATGAGGAGAATCTACACCAATCGTTAGATTAAATTCATAACAGTTTACAAGGAAGGTGAAAATATAGGGCTAACCTACCATTGTCGGTAAACCTTGCTTAAGACCGAATTCGGTCGATAACACTCTGAGTGAAAAGGAGTGTTGAAGTAGAAAACATCTGGAGCACCGGAGTCCCAATGCTCCAAATAGCACCCTTTTGGCCAACGCTAGGTTCTAGAACGTGGTTACATGCATGACTTGTCAAGGAAAAAGGGATAATGCACTATAGGCTAAAATTCAAACTCCATGAACTTTTAACAGGCTTCCCACGATCCCGAAAAATTTTGGATTCAAACTACAAATAAACGCAGACATCCATACTACATCTACTTTGAATTTATCAACAAATTCGACAGAGAAAAACACGATATAAATTTGGATTTGACGAAATTCAACAGAGGTCCATACTACAACGAATCGAATTGACATAAGCGTTAACATGAAAATGATACAAAGTTTTGGATCTAGAATGAAATTCGACAGAGATCCCATCATATGAATTGATTTGGATTTAAATGAAATTAAATAGAGAAACTCATGATATAATTTCGGAACTAACTCCTTGGTTTACCAGTGAACAATGCACTGTTAAATTTCTAAAAAAATCTCAACTAAAAACTTTGATCATTCAACTTTAAATATAGATAAAATACAAATTTTAGAACATATACCATTCATAACATAAATTAGAATTTCAGAATGAGGATCAAGCCACCCCAAATTTAGAGAGCGGAAATGTCCAGAATTACAACGAAAAATTAAAATATAAACATTGTAATATTATTCGATTGGCAGCAAATGTAATTGAAAAATATAAACTCTTAGCTAATATTCATTGACAACAATTGTAAAAATTGGCATTCGGGTTTTCCAGTGATTCTACAGTGACCATGTCAGTCTAACATACTACTACACTAGTGCTACAATTAAATTCAGAATATAAAAATGCCAGGACCAATGAAAGTTGTGTAATGAATATGCCCTTCAAAGTCTCGCGCTCCTTCCTTTATTTCACTTTCTAATCACAAAGACTTCATTGGTACCTCCTAGCCAATGCTAGGGGTACTCTTCCTTCCCCTTAGTCCCCCGAGCCGCAAAGGGGCCACACACAAGAAACCAACAATAATAGCTCCAAGACTTTCCCTCACAAGGAAGAGCTTCCACTCTTTTTACAAGCCTGGTATCCCAACTCTCACAAGTAAAAACAATCCAGTAATAATTTGGCAGCATAATAATGCCCAGGAAAATCCGATCTCTTTCCCTTACCTAATATTTTTTTTATAGAAATTTCTTCAATGACACATGTCCTCATGCACAAATAATTCACTTTTAGTTGATTTAAATTGGATTATTCACTCAGACACTTGTCACACTGTCCCTAAGTTACACCAGTAATTACCAATTTTAATTTATTTAGAAAGGTCAAATTCCCTCACAATCCTCAATGTGTTCTTATTTTCACTCTTAGGTGTCCCTTTGTTCCCCAGCTTCTCAATAATTATTTTCTCCTAACTAGATCTTATTTAGAGTTTAATTAGGAGTCTTCTTCTAGTTAGACTAGTGTAGGTTGACTCTAGATTATATTCTATGTACTCCAAATCTCTCAAGTTATTATTTATTTCTAATTAAAAAAAAAATATTAAATTTATGCACACATGTGCATTTTATCCAATCTTTATATTTTTCCAACTTTTTCCTAGAATTGGATTTATCCCAAATTTAATATTTTAATTAGTCCCCAAATTAAACTTAGACTTAGGCCAAATCTTAGACCTAGGCTTAGACTCTTGTTAGGATTTTTCAATTAATAATCAATCTATTGTTTAATTTATTAGTTAATCCAACAAGGTCTAATTATTTCAATGTTTTTAGGCCACGTATATTTACTGACTCAAGTTTAATTATGCGATGTGCCCTTCAAGACGCACCTTCGTGCTCCAAGGGTGCCACTCACCTTAGACTTGTTTTTGGAAGTTGTTTGACCCTTGGAGTCAACACTCAACTCAGTCGACCTTATGAGAGACTAAAGGCTTCTAAGGAATAAGGACTCTGCTTGTTGCACACTCCTTAGAAACATTTGTGATCGATTGTCTCAGTCTGCCCTCACGGCATCGTGGGCCTTTCGAACTAAATCATTAACCTATAGTTCAGACCATGGTGGGAGTGCTAGTAGGCTGTGAAAGGGACGCTACCACACCTCTCCCTCAAATGCATGTTTTTTATGCATGGCCCCTCTACTCCTTATGTGAGTCGTATTAGCAAGCATCGTCAAGCATGCATCCACTGACAAAACACTGTCAATAATTCCATATACATAAATCATACTAAAGTCAATCATACAACATATGTGTGTGAAATGAAATACTCAATAAATATAATCCAGTCCCTGACTCAATCCAGAGTAGGGAATATGTCGATGCTATCACCATCCTTAACCTATCATGTGTCCTGCACACTCAAGACGACTCATCAAAAGCATATATATATATATATATATAATCAATAAGTAATAACACCTCAACATCATCATATATAACCCATAATCTGAATGAAATCACAAAGTACCATACCTGGATCACTTGCAAGCAAGTGTCTCAAAGAATAAGTCAATAATAGTGTTTTTAGTAGAGTGGGATGTTACGTACACCCCCTCTTGTTTTTAAACTTCGTCCTGAAGCTTGTACAGTATATATAAAAGAAAGTAATAAATGTATCTAATATATATCTATATGTCTAATCTATCAAACAAGGAAATTGTTGACGCATCTCAAATGTGTCATCCTAGGTAGTCAAGTGTGGACTATAATTGCCCCACTAGACCTTGACCTAATCGACTGTTCGATGCCATAGTTGTCAAATGTAATGGTCCAGAATGCGGATTGGCTCTTCCATGAGAGCACTCTTGTTTGACACCTGCAAGGAACTCATGTCAATGACATGTGAAAGATCACTAATATAATGTCTCAAACTATATACATGAAATATGTTGTGCATACGCCTCAAAGAATCAGGCAAGGATAGTCGATAAGCCACAGGTCCTTTATGTTCCACAACTTCGAAGGGTCCCACAAACCTAGGAGATATTTTAGCACCCTTTCCAAACTTGATTGAACTCTTATGAGGTTTTACCCACAAGAATAATTTGCCGCCAACGTCGTAACTATGGTCAACGTGATGCATATCAATATAACTCTTTTGTCGATCCTGCGCTTCTTTAATCCTTTGTCTTATCGATTGCATATGTTCTTCCATTTCTTGTATCACTTCTAGTCCTACCAGAACCCTGTCCTCAAGTCTATCCCAACTCAACAGTGTCTGACATAGCCACTAGTAAAGAAACTCAAATGGGGCCATCTTAATCGTACTCTAATAGTTGTTGTTGTAAGCAAACTCTACTAGTGTTAAAAACTATTCCCAACATTTTTGTTGGTCCAGTACATATGTACGTAGCATATCCTCCAAAATATGGTTTGTTCTTTGTGTTTTACCATCTGTCTCTGGGTGATAAGTTGTGCTAAAGTTTAGTTTTGTTCCCAAAGCCTCCTGGAAACTGGTCCAAAATCGTCCTATAAACATCGATCCTCAATCGGATATGATCCTTCTTGGTACTCCATGCAATCTCACAATCTCGCTGAAAAATACTCTAGCTATGTTTGGCACCTGATACGTCGTATGCATAGGAATAAAATGTGCACTCTTCATCAGGATGTCAACTATCACAAAAATCAAATCATGTATCCTTGTCGTCATTGGAATCCAATGATAAATTCCATCGAAATGACCTCCCATTTTGATTCTGGAATAATAGGTGGTAGTAACAATCTTGTTGGATGTCTATGTTCATCCTTCACTTGCTGACATTCTAGACATCTAGCCACGTAACTGACTATGTTTGTTTTCATTCCCCTCTAGAAAAATAAAGGCTTAAGATCTACCTTCAGCTTCGTGACTCTCGGATGAGCCATGTAAATTGCTTGATGTGCTTCACTTAAGATCAAACTTCTTAATTTGTCGTTAGACAGTATTTAAATTCTTTCATTAAATCTCAACAATCCATCGTTGTCTAGTGAATAACCTGTGTACTTTGGTATCATCATGGTATCTTGTCCAATATTATTCTTAACTTCTTTATACCAGTCATCATTGATTTGTAAAGTTAGAATCTTTTCTCAAAGATTCGTCTTAAGAGGTAATATCGAAAATATGTGCGGTCTTTGACTCGATGCATCTGCCACTCGATTCACAGTTCCTTTAATGTAAGTGATTTCAAATTCATATTCGTTAAGTAACTCTAACCAACGCCTTTGTCACGCGTTCAGGTTACTCTGTGTAAAAATATGTTTCAATCCATAGTCATTTGTCTTTAATTTGAATTTTCATCCAATCAAATAATGTCTCCAAACTCTCAAGACATATACAATTGTTAATAATTCAAGGTCATGTGTTGCGTAGTTCTCTTCATGCTTTCTAAACTTCCTCGAAATGTAATCGATCACTCGACCATCTTGCATCAAAGCTATGCCTAAACCTTCCTTGGATGCATCTGTGCATACCAAGAATTCATTGTCCATGTCGGGGACTTTTAGTATCAGCATTGTTGTCAACAACTCCTTGAGATTTTGAAATGCTTTTGTGCATTTATCAGTCCATACAAACTTTTTGTTCTTCTTCTTCAATTCCTTGATCGGATTTGCTATCTTTGAAAATCCTTCGACAAATCATCAGTAATATCCTGCTAAACCCATAAAACTGCATACTTATTGTACGTTTGTCGGTGTTGGCCATTCCATAATAGCCTGCACTTTCGTTGGATCCATATAGATACCTTCACCATATATCATATGTCCCAATTAATGAATCTTCGATTGGTAAAAAGAACATTTCGATAGTTTCCCATACAATTTGTTTTCTCGTAGGCATTGTAGGACCAATCTTAAATGTTCATCATGTGCTTCTTTCATCTAAGAATAAATCAGTATGTCATCAATAAAAACTTGAAAAAACTTATCCAAGTATTTGTGGAACACCTCATTCATCAAACTCATGAATACCCCTGGGGCATTTGTCAATCCGAACGGTAAAACTGTAAACTCATAGTGTCCAAATCTTGTCTTAAAAGTGGTCTTAGGGATATCTTCCTCTTTAATATGTAACTGGTGATATCTTGATCTCAAGTCAATCTTCGAAAACACGATCGCTCCTTTCATCTGATCAAATAAATCTTCAATCCTTGGCAACAAATATTGGTTCTTGATCGTAGCTTTGTTCAATTGACGGTAGTCAATGTAGATCCTCCACTATCCATCCTTATTTATAACAAAGATCGTTGGCACACCCCACGGTGATACACTTGGACTTATCAATCCCAAATCCAACAGCTCCTTCAATTACATTTTCAACTCCTACAATTCAGGCGTTGACATCCGATAAGGCGTTCTCGCTATTGGTTCAGTTCTAGGTTTCAAGTCTATTGTAAACTCCAGCTCTCTTTCGGGCAATAAATGTTGAGATTTGGGTACCTTGGAAAGTGGTCCCCGTGTGCTTATGAGTCTCTAAGCACAAAGGGGGAAGACTA